>SNQJ01S0076325.1:44340-57747 GCA_010110895.2 Picea sitchensis
TTCACCAACAATTTCCTTGATCTTCATCTCTTTATTCCACATATAAGCATGGGTCCTCCAACCATTCTTCTAGGATAAATCAATCCGCAAAGCGTCTTCCCGTGAGGGATTTCACCATAAGGGGACCACTTTGGAGTTCATCCATTTATGCACCTTATCAATCATGATAAGACAATAATGAGTCATCTATATATTTTTCCAACAATGCATCATATACTAATGAAACCACATCGATCCATCTTCATCATGTATTAATGACAACTCATTGTTCCATATTCATCATATCAATGAAAACTCATTGATCCATCTTCATCTATGCATTTTCATCAAGGACAATACATATTACATTACATCAATCAATCAATCCTTTGGCATCAATCAATCACTTGACATCAATCAATCAATCCATTGGCATCAATGACAACATGATCCAACAACAGCCTCAAGGGTCCAATCAACCACGGGCTACTTCCGAGAAGTCTAAGGGAAACAACATTGAAAAAGGTAAAATTGCCTCACAAAGTGGAAAATATGGTTTTTAGATTATGTTTTTTATGATTTCATTTGATGAAGACAGTGCTTAGTGGTTTTCAATATTTTTGGACAGCAAGCTCTGTTTTGATATTTTGTGGATAATGTGGATATATATATATATATATATATATATATTCTTTTTGGATATGATATAAATTGTTTCTGATATTCAAATATCTAGTTTGAAAGATATCCGAGCGAGTTACAAGGGTGGCATATGGTTTAAATGATTTTTTTTTGTATTTTATTTCATGAGTTAAAAGGAAGAAATGACGGGAGTCACAAGGGGTCTCACCTACCTAGTTATTATTAGTTAATACCCTTAACTATATTATTATTATTTATTTCTCCTTAACTAATTTGTTAATTTAAATCAACTTAACTATAGAAAGTAGTTGAACTACTTCAACTGATTTGGAAACGATAAAAGTTGAATGAGAAGAAGAGACAATGGGAGAATAAAAGGAGAAAGAAAGACTAAGGTTTTCTCTTTAGTTACATGAGATAGTTTCAGTTTTCATTCACTTCAACATTCCCTTCTCATAGCATTCCTTACTAGGTGTTGGAAGCTCTTCCACATCTCCGTTGGGGGCCTTTCCATTCCAAATCTTGTTAAGAAAAAGCCTAGCGGTGAAGTTGTTCGACTGGGGCTTCAAATTGGAGAAAGGGTCTGAGTTTATTCAAAGCCTATTTCTCTTCTTGACAGTAGGGTCTTATTGTAGACAACAAGGTTCAAGACTGAACCACACTTTTCAGACGCTTGTTTTAGAGGTGTTGATCCATCCTTCATAGTCTATGTATTATTGTTTGTTTGTGAATTAAGTTTCATTGTTGATAAAGGATATCTTGTAGAGTCAAATTGGCAGCATTTTGTGGCAAGTCGATCTAGATTATTAATTTCAGTTTTAATTTTTGTTGGATTCTTTTTGTATGTTATTCATTGAAGATCTATAAACCAGACTTTGGTCCATGCCCTCGTAGGGGTTTTGTAAATAGAAAACATTTTTGATATCTCAGAGTGAAATAAAATCAAATTGTTATTATGTCTCATATATGTGTATTTGTGACTTGACTTGATATTAATTTTCGATTTTAGATCTACATGTTTACTTAATCGTAAATCTATGTATATTCTAGAAGTTTTTTTTATTTTATTTTTGCAACATGTTTAAACTATAAATCAGCCTCAGTTCTTGTAATTAATACTTGCGGATTGAGAGAATATTTTTAGGATATAAACGCTCGGGTGACATTCTCAACTATCTTGTCCTAGTCAAGAAAGATCCAAAAATGATTAAGGTAATTCATACATTTTCCTCAACAAAATGTTGGTTCACTATACTTTCAGAGATATTCTCTATGGAAGTTAGGGTTCCCAAATTCTCCTAAAATTAGTTTCAAACAGGTAAACTTGGCACTTTCACTATAACTCATTTTCCGGGATGTTTCAGACCCTAAAATTTTGTAGAGACAGAGGAGAGATCTTGTTGTACATGTGGAAAAATATAATATTATATTTTGTTATAATTTCAGACACATGCTCTGTGGAAGTTAGGGTTCCTCAATGCTCCTGAAATATCAATTTCAAACAAGTAAGCTTAGAAATTTTGCTATAACTTATTTTCTGGGATGTTTCAAACCGTGATATTTTGTAGAGATAGGGGTGATATCTTGGTGTACATGTGATAAAAAATTCAAAATATGTTGGCATAGGGGCATACCTAGGGTTCAACGCTACAAAAACACACCAGCAAAACCCTAACTATCGGCCCTTTCGGCAACACCTGTGAAACAGATGAAGTCTCACCCGAGGTAGAGGTAGGGGTGGTTGCAAGGCTCAGGTGTCTGCAACCTTAGCTGGGACACGGATCTGTGATTCTAACACTTAACAGAGCACTCATCAGTTAACATTCGTCAACATTCAGTCTCAGTTACATCGCAGTAAACCCTAATTACAGAACATCGTAGTATTCAACCAGATCTAGCATACAACAGCACTTAACATGACGAAATAGATCATATCTAGCAGATTCAAGCACTAAGCACATGTATGTCAGTCAAATATAACATTCATCCATAATATTAATCACTAAGCATCAATAGATCATTCATCTATATTAAAGCACTAAGCACATTAACATATAAACACATCAACACATCGCACAAATCAGAGCAACATAGCATGTACATGGTTCACCCCCACCCTGAGGCTACGTCCACTAACTCTTTGTCTTCCTTATTAGCTTCTTCAATCGGTTACATGCACAAAGCCTCAAAAAACCTACTCCACAGAGGACAGGGGATCTGCACAGCTCGCTAGATCCTCCTTCCCCGATTAGATCTAAGCACGTAGCCTTCCACGATATCTTACAATGACTTGCACTTAGATTTGAAGTCTCACATAGTATGCACCAAAGCACTTACAACTCTTGATCACACAGATCCAACTCTAGCACTTAGCCAACTTGCAACTGCCTCTTCTTACATTGCCTAGCCTTCTATTTATACATTACAAAATAGGCCTAATCATGGGTAAACCCATGGGCCGACAATCCCATACCCATTACATAATCCCAAATCCAAAAAAGGTACCTAAAAGGGGTCGAGACCCCGCGATCTCCGCTTCACCTTTGACAGCCTGTCAAAGTCCCAAAATCAGTTCAAACATGACCAAGAATCCTCAAAACTTGGTCAAGGGCCATCAGGCCCCCAACACTCACCTGTGACTCATCCCGAGTCACTCTTATCGGACTAGTTCTGCTTCGAAAGCCTCAATCTTGGCTTGGGTAGCTTCAACCTATTGTTGTTCCATGACCTCTTGTTCAGCGAACTCTTGTATGACTTCTTCGTTGGCAGGTTCTTCTAGGCATTGTTCAACTACGGTGATGACTTGCTCCAGTTCCGCTCCTTAGTCTTCGATCTCGGTGAACAGTTGGTAAGCCTTATCCTATACAGGTTGGAGCCTTTGAGTCACTTCCATGACTTTTTTGTGGATAGTGTGGACCTCCTGCTGGGCAGTGCGCTGCTCTTGGGATCGCTTCATTTTTTTCACAACTGTCAGGGGCTTCAGCTGCGCCTGTATCGTTTATGCTTGATACTTCACCTCTTGGAGATATGACTCCAGTTCCTTTAGTTCAGGATTCTCAGTTAGTTTCTCATAGGTCTAGGTACTGCGATCAGTGATTTTCTTACATTCCATGGCAATGGCCTTTATTCTCTCAACTGGGCTTTGAGGAATTGCTTCTCGTTGATCCCTCAAATCCTACGAGGTGTTGGGTAATGTGCAGAGCTCTAAGTCTATGATTCATTGTTGTAGTTGTTGGATAGCTTCTTCAAGATGCTATACTTGATGTGTGACTCAGTCTTCTTCTTGTGCATCTAAGCCTGTCACAGAGCGGAGTGCTCTATTGACTTCTTCTTTCACTTCGAGTTGCTCTGCGAGCAACTGTTCTTTTTCTTATTGCATCTGAGCTTTCTCTTCTTCAAACTTTTCCTAGAGAGAAACCTTCTCTTGTTCTGCATATCTACATTGTTCTACGAGTATGTCTTGCACTTGCTTCAAGGCCTGGGTGGCTTGTTCTATTTCTTCTTTAGCGCGATGAAGGCGATCTTCGACCGCATCAGCTAGTTGGTGGAGTTGGGTTGGCTCATCTCCCAACTCTAGTTCTCCTGACGGCAGGGGCGCAGTGGAGACTGTGCAACTGGAATGAAGGGAATGTTGTACCCCTCAGAGTTCAATCTCAATTCTATTGTACATTTTCTTATGCTTAGCTTCCTGTTTCTCCACGATTTCCAGCGAAGCATCATTGAGAGTTGCAATGATGAATTCGAAATCATCAACAATAAGCACAATCTTCATCTTGGTCATGGTGGCTTTCGATTTCTTCCGAGAAGAAGATTTCAGGGGAGAAACCTTCCTCTTATTTAGGGGATCAACCTCATCTCTGGGTGGTGTTACTTCGTCTGGCTTCTGTTCAGTTCCTTTTCCATTTAGTTCTTCTACTTCGTCATCACCCCCTCAGTCGGGTGATACTGAAGCACTCTTTCCTGAGGCATTGCTTAAATCTTGTACCACTTCAGTCTTCTTCATTCTGCTGGGTCCAGGTGTATCCTATTCTTTATGCGTGGTCTCTGGGATGTCAGCGTCATACATCTCTGTAAGGTCTGTGGGAATAAGGAGGTTTGTGGACCAGTCCTTGGTGATCTCCTCAAGGTCTTCTTCTGTGAGCTTGTAGTACCACTGAAGTTGCTCCTTATGTTCATCGACTCGCGTTGTTATGTAGATGAAGTGTCAATCTACGCATAAATTCATCAGGGGTTAGAACCTTTGTAGGGTGTTCAGGGTCATGTGTGGTTCAGCTTCAATGGCTCTCTTCAGCTGAAGGTAATATGTATGAAAAACAGTGTTCAACTGCCATTGTTTGTTCATATCACTCAAGTACCAAAGGGTATTGAACTTCGTGGAAAGCATCTTGAACGGTTCAATATCCGAGAAGGTCGCACCTTCTGGCATCTCCTAGGAAACAAAGGCGATCATGTGCTTCGTGGTAGTCTAGTTCCAGCTGATTAACTAGGTACTTCACCCAGTTCATCTGTAGGCCTTCCACGCACTTCCCTGCAAGGTCAAAAACAAATCATGTGACCTGCGTAGGTTTGTTCTTCCTTACTAACTTTTCGACTATTAGCTGGAAGGCTAGGTGCACTATGCCATTCTGGATGGAGGCTACCTTGTAGCCTCGTGTTCCCGTTTCAACATTGTCGTATGTATCCTTGATCTTCCATGATAGCGCGCGATCTGTGGATTTTCCTAGATAGACCTTCTGTGGGTAAGGTCCTTGTATACTTAATCTTGTGATCCTATGGATCAACATCAGATCGACTGTAATCTGGAATTCTAGTGATAAGGAACTGCCATGGTAACATGAAAGTAATATCTTGACACTTGCGTTCACTTCCTAGTGCCTTCCGAAGTGTGGGATCTTCATTACATTTAGCAGGGTGGACTATGCGAGGTTCATCATCCATGGTTGGGGGATTATATTTGAGTTCTTCCCCTTCGTCTTGGTCAGATATTTGTACAGGGCGAGGTTACTGTAGTTTTTGCGATCTCTGAGGTTGAAGTCACTGAACTTCAATGATGTGATCTTGTCCTGCTGCACTTGAAATATGCGTATCCCCTTTGGGAGGTATGCAGTAATCATGGAGTACTCAAAATATCTTGGCACGCCATCTCAACTCACCGCGTTGGCTAGAGGCGGGATGTAATCAGGCAATATGGATGGTATCAGCTTCGCATTCTCTAGTTCATCTATGTGTTTGGTTATCTTTTCTGCCAATGGTCGGGATGATCCGACTTCGTGAGCAGTCGACAGAGAGGCTTTCATTCCTCTTGTCGATGACACTTGAATACTTGCAGACATTTCTCTTTCAGACATTACTCTTTCAGTCATTAGGTCAATGAGAAATTCCTTGACATTTTCTCTGTAGCGCTAAGCTCGTCCGACATGCACGCTCGTGGTTGAATATCTTGAGTTCGAAGAGTAACTGCTCAATGCAATGGGATGAATGGTAATAGTGCGATGATCACTATGTGAAATCAACTAGTATGTGGGCTCAGATTCATGGTTAGAAAAAGTGTTCTCGTTGCATGGCGCGACGGGATAAATAGATAACTTGAAAATGGATCTCTTGCAATGGGTGAGAAGCCTTCACTAACTCAGTGTTGTCCATTATGCTACGTTCCCAATGGTCTGGGGGTGAACTTTCTGATCATAAATGCCTTTCTACCCATTTGGGTCATTGGTCTAACGGTTATACTGTCTCTAACGGCTATAATGCATCGCCATGGAGAAGTGTCATGTAACGCAGTTCTGATATCCCGACAAAGTTCCAATTTTGCAAATTTTCCTTCTGCGGGGTTCCCTCTGGAACCTTCTGTAGCTTTTCGATCTTAGCTCTCTTCTTACTTAGTTTTCTATCCTTATTTCCAGTGAGCTTCATCTCAGGATTCATTTTTCCATTCTGATTCTTATCTTCTTTTGGTAGAGTAACTTCATGCTAGTGAGGTTCTTTCCTAGAAATCAAGGGTAATACTTCCTCTGTATCTTGAATAGGTACTTCAGTCTTCTGCGGGTCTTATAGTGTTCTTCCTACCTCGACATCCAAGTCTCTGGTCCTAAGTAGCTTCGCTTGGTTCTCCTATTCTTCGATCAAGTGTGTGATCCTCCTAGTCATGAAATCTTTTAACTCTTGCTTCTTCAACTCTATGATTTCTTCTTCTTTCCTTCTGGCCTGATCTCCTTCAATCCAAGGTTTTCCTAGTAACACAACAAATGGAGCATTGTTCTCTATAAATTTAATAACTTCAATTTCTTCTTCTGTCGAAGTTCCATTGGCACTCATAGATATTTGGGTAAGTCTACTACATAGGTTTATCATCTTTCCTCTAAAGAACCTTATTCCTCCCAGTGAAGGAATCATAGCAGGCTTTCCTAGAATTTCCCAAGTTCTTTATGTCATGATATTCACCTGTGTTTCCTCATCCAGAATACAGTCAATGTCGAAGTCTCCTATTATTGCTTCAATGCATTATTTTCCTTTGAAGATCTCTGATAAGATGACATGTCGATGGTCATTCAAGGTTTCTTTCATCTGTAGAAATACTTTTTCTGATTCTTTTTGGGGTTCTGTCATAATCTTAGTTGCTTTACATTTCTCATGGTCTTCTTGTCTCATATTCATTCTTTCAACCTTAGCAATCATTCTAGGGAAATCCAAAAGTTCATGGTCCATAGATTTGCAACAGAGGCAACTAGGTCTTCTTCCAGGGAATTCCTTAGCCAGATGTCCCAGTTTTCTGCAACTGTAACAAAGGGTTAATCATCTCTTTCTCTTAAATTATCCCCAACCTTTCTTGTATTGTGCACTAGGATCATGGTAGCTAACCTGCAAAAAAAAAATTATAGGATCTTGCATCCATTTGTTAGTCCAAACATTCTCTCTATGCATAGGTATAACATATCTTTCACTATTCTTATCATATCTACTCATATCAAATCTTCTTTCATCTATCAGTGCCCTAGTTTTTAAGCTAGGACAAATCTTATTAAACATACCTAGATCCATACTTTAGAAAAAAAAAAATCTACTAATCTTATCTTCAGCAGAGCACAAAGCTTCCAGATCTAAAACTTTTCACTATTATTACCTTTATCAGAGCACAGATCTTACAGATCTTACCTCTTTTCTTTGGATCTGACCCTTCTTGGCACAGAGCTTCACAGATCAAGTAGAATACAACACACTAGGGCGAGAGATCTACGCACAGATCTTTCAAAATTTCAGGTCGGATCTTTGCACAAAGCTTCTTTTTCCTCAGTTCCTAGCAATCACAGTTTCAGGTACCAACAACAAAACCATTTGTTGGCATAGGGGTAGACCCATGGTTCAACGCTACAACAGTGCACCAACAAAACCCTAACTATCGGCCCTTTCGGCAACACCTGTGAAGCAAATGAAGTCTCACCTGAGGTAGAGGAAGGGGTGGTTGTAGGACTCAAGTGTCTGCAACCTTAGCTGGGACACAGATCTGTGATTCTAACACTTAATAGAGCACTCAGCAGTAAACATTCATCAACATTCAGTCTCATTTACATCGCAGTAAACCCTAATTATAGAACATCGCAGTATTCAACTAGATCTAGCATCTAACAACACTTAGCACAACGAAACAGATCATATCTAGCAGATTCAAGCACTAAGAACATGTATGTCAGTCAGATATAGCATTCATCCATAATATTAATCACTAAGCATCGACAAATCATTCATCTATATTAAAGCGCTAAGCACATTAACATATAAACATATCAACACATCGCACAAAGCAGAGCAACATAGCATGTACATGATTCACCCCCACCTTGGGGCTACTTCCACCAACTGTCTTTCTTTCTTATTAGCTTCTTCAATCGATTACATGCACAAAGACTCAAAAACCCTACTCCACAGAGGACAGGGGATATTCACAGCTCGCTAGATCCTCCTTCCCCGAGTAGATATAAGCACGTGGCCTTCCACGGTCTCTTACAATGACTTGCACTTAGCTCTGCAAGTCTCACATAGTATGCACCAAAGAAATTACAACTCTTGATCACACAGATCTAACTCTAGCACTTATCCAACTTGAAACTGCCTCTTCTTACATTGCCTAGCCTTCTATTTATACATTACAAACTAGGCCTAAGCATGGGTAAACCCATGGGCCGACATTCCCATACCCGTTACATAATCCCAAATCCCAAAAAGGGCCCTAAAAGGGGCCGACACCCTGCAATATTCTCTTTGTCTTGCGCTGCACCTTTGACAGCCTGTCGAAGTCCCAAAATCAAGTCAAACATGACCAAGAATCCTCAAAACTTGGTCAAGGGCCAACAAAATCAGATTTTCAAAATTGGATATGTGGCATGGTGTACAAGTTCCTTCTTGGAAAGAGGCCCAAAACAACAAGATTTGGGAAATTTTCCATTTGGAAATTCAATTTTTGGTCAGACTTGGTAAAGGCAGAGGTAGTGAGTAGACTTGGTGAAGGAAGAAGCAGTGAGTAAACCTAGTAAAGGCAGAAGCAAGAAGCAAACCTAGTGAAGGCAGAAACAACAAGCAAACTCAATGAAGGTTGATGCAGCTCAGAGATTGGTGTATCTTGCTAAGTTGGTGCTTAGTGGTGGGGATTGGTGTCTCTAGTAGATTGGTGTATATGAATATTTGTAATATATTGGTGTCTCTTGCTAATTTGGTGCTTAGCAATGGGGATTGGTGTCTCTAGTATATTAGTGTCTATGAAAATCTGAAAGAGATTGATGTCTCTTTCTAATTTGGTGCTTAGCAGTGGAGATTGGTGTCTACAAAGATATGTAAGAGTAGGTTGGTGCCTACTATGATTTTTATTGGTGAGGATTGGTGTTTCCATTAGGTTGGTGCCTACAAATATTTGTAACATTTGTTAGAAAAACAGGATCGCAGAGAAATAAAATAAAACAAATGCGGAAATAAAACATAGAATATATACAATACAATAGAGACACATATATACGTGGTTCACCCAATGTGGGCTATGTCCACCAAAGAAATTTCCAGGTCCTTCCTTTTTTTCATTATCCAGCAAATGAAGGGATACAATCTATAACATACCTGATGTAACTTCCTCTTCTTTCTCTCACAGTCTCCTCTCTCATAACACAAAATTCACTCTCTCACATGGCCACAATAAAATTCCCTCATACATAAACAAGGGTTTCCTTTTAGGAAAAAACAATCCCTAACATAACTTCTACCATCAGATATGTGACCTTATAATGAACAGGCCAAATTGACTATGAAAGTACAATATTTTATAAGGAAAATTTTCCCAAAATTTTTCTTTGGGGGCATTACCCCTTAATGCCCTGCCAAAGGGGGCTCCAAAATTTCTCATTGCCCCCCTCTAGACCCCCCCGGTGGGAGAAGTGGGGGGGAAATCCCCCCCATACCCCTTCATCGGGTAATGAGGTCCAAATGTGGTTGAAACAAGACCTATGAATCAGGAAGATAATCAGGCTCCACAACCAAAAACAATAGGTTGGTGCCTACAAATAATTATAAAGAAAAGTTTCATAGTTTTCTCCCGAAAGGGTTTCCATGTAAATCTTGTGTTCCATGTTCTGCAGTTAATATGTGATTTTTTTCTTATGGTTGATGAATGTTTGAAAAAGTAAAAATTTGTCTTATACTGATTCACCCCCCCTCTCAGTATAAATGTGTGCTCAACAATTATATGTTGGATGAAAGGTTGGTTAACCCTTCTCTAGGTTCCCTGTCGACAGGAATTTATGTTGGAGAAAGGGTTGTTCAACCCTTCTCTAGGACCCCTCAATGATATGTTTAAGGAATATTTGAATGTCCCTTTCCTTGACTCATCATCGACAAGAATACTATGTTCAAGGAAGGGTGTAATATCCCAATTTTACTCCTTGAAATATTTGCAATTAAAATTGTTAAATATTTTGCATGGATACTTTATTTATGTTGTACTAACACCATGAGGTAGATATGCCATGGTGTTGTAAACATTGTAAGTATTTTATTTCTCTTGTTAATAAAAAAATGACCAAGGTTGGTAGAGCAAGAGTGCCTAAAAGGTCTATGACACCACAAGAGAGGAAATGTGATGGGATCATGGGGGAATTATGCCTAAAAACATATATCTTATGTTACCTTGAACCTTCACTTATTTTAAAAATTTAGTTTTCAAAGTTAAAATATATTAAGAGGTGTGGAGGAAACAAATCCCTAAATCTAAACCATCACTTCCTAAAAATTAGCAACATATCTTCCCTACATTATTGGAACTAGAAATAAGGTGTGTTGGGATTCTCTTGCTATCAATCATGTGTGAAAAAATCAAATGGGAGAGAAGGAAAAGTTAGAAAGATAAGCAGAAATATAGAGAGGGTGTATAACAATAAAAATAAATATACTCTTCCATAGAACAAACCAACCATGAGAAAGAGCCAATAGACTTAGTAAAAGAGCCAAGAAATGAAGGAAATTTTGTAGACGTTTTCAGATATCATCTTGGAGATTTATATGTACACACTTAAGAGAAATAGATGAAGAGACTTTTAAGGGACTATGTAGCAAAGAAGGAAGTACTCCTTATTTTGAGTGGGGAAGGTAATGTAGGTGCCAAAGAGATGTTCTATCCCCTAAGAATGTAACAATGAAAATCACTTGGTTTTAACTTGTTTAACCTGAATTTAGAACCGTCTTTTCCTATTTCACCATAGTGGTATCATATCCCAACTAGGGGGGAGTTTTAACAGAGGAATACCTACGGTTGGGTGGAAATCGCTCAGTCTCAGCCAGTTGCTTGGTTTACAATATTCAAAAAAATAAGTTTCATCTATGTTTCTAGTAATTCTTTATATTTTTTGTTTACAGAATTTGTATGGTTCATGGTTAAATAAATAAGTGTTTTTGAGATTCTAAATTTGTTTTTGTGTGTTGAAATTTGGTTCCTATACAAATTTTCCTACTCCCTAATCATTGTATGCTTCATGAATTAGTTTCCATAGAAGGCTCTATTGAAGGATAAGAGCTTATTACCTAAACTCCCATCATTCTTTTGTCCTTCTTGAACTTCTTTTGTTTTTAGTTCTACATGGGGTCTGCAAATATCTTGGAAATTTTGGTTGGTCATTGTAATTTCCTACATTGAGAGGACTTGAAAATACCCACTCTAGTACTCTAATACATTTTTCATCACCATTTTCTTTTGAGAAAAAATAATTGTCATAGTGACTAATTTCTCATACATAACACACATAGGTCGATGCTTATTTTTTGGTTGCAACTGTTGATTTTAGTTTTTTCTTTATAACCATGAGAGTGGTGATAGAAGCCACTTAAATATTTTTCATGTGAGTAGGCACAATTCTCCTATGTTTTGATACCTTGCATACATTTAGAAAATGGTGGTTGAAAGGTTACCTTTATGTGCCAAGAAGAATACTTTTTATAGTGATTGAAACGAAAATCCCAAAATTATGCAGGTGAGTTTGGATGTCCATGTATACCCATTTAATCTTGTATAATGTATTTTTTATTTTGGGCTGGAAAAGCTCAGTGTCCAAACATAACTCCATGCTTATCAGACAGCCACATTCTCACTAGCTTGGGAAGTACGCAACCTTCTTTTATTCACAGTAATTGTCCTATGTGGTTTTGTGGGAGGAACTGATATGTATTCATTCATGGGTTGTTGCTTGATGTATCCTTCCTCCATGCATGGTTCAAATGAGTGGCGTTTTTAAAGTCATATTTCGAAGCACAGTGTCTACAAGGTTTATGAAACTATTTACTACTTATTGACAACAAGTTGAGGTCTATGGACTTTGTATGTGGAATTGACACTCTCCGCAAATTGGACTTGGTGTATGGGAAATTGTCCAGATCAGGAAATCAAGTTAGTGGTTCTTGATTGTGAAATTATTCTCCCAACAAATGAGAAAAATTCACTTTAAAAACTTATTACAAATTGTTTCCTTGAATTTTTGTATTCGTTGGATTGTATGGAAGGTACCATTTTTACAATGGCATCTAGAACTAAGCATGAAAGCATTATTTTGGACTAGAATTCACTAATGAGAAACATATTGGGGCATCTCACAACTTTCCCCTTACAATTTGAACTAGATATCACTAATGTTTCATACCTAGAATATCATTGCAAGTTTTTTAAGTCCTCTCTCTCATTGATCACCATTTTTAAATAGTGCATGAAATCAACATCACATATATTAGATGGTATAATGCCTCTAAATCGAAATATTGGTGTAGATGTTGCTAGAGAACCTGTGAAAAATTCATCTTCATCCACATAGCTATCATTCCACCATAAGAAATGCTAACTAAGATAATTGTATAAGCCTCAATAAGTAGGATTTATGTCTAGATTGAAATAACCCAAATTTTGTCCCAAAAATCTACTAAGAAATATGCATAATTTAAGCTCCAAATTTTCATTTTGATTGTGCATTCATGAATATAGAGCCACCAAGGGTTTATTACTTCAACTCTCTAAATGATTCAAACCAATTGAAATATATACAACAATGCATAACAAATATTCCATATGTATGCATTCATTGAGTTATATATATATGAGAGAAATTTAATTAACAATACACTACCATGTGTGCATCCTTTGAGCTAAATTTTATACATATATGTTCAAGTTGTGCATTTGGTAAAATGTCTCTCGTGATTGTGAAGTTTCTGAGTTGATTTTCCATACATGAGAAAGCAGAGTATATGAAACTTTAGTGTCCATCTATA
>SNQJ01S0076325.1:57826-81129 GCA_010110895.2 Picea sitchensis
ATACCTTGAGTATAATGTTATGGATATAGACAATTATTGGAATCCTTGGTTTTCTTGAATATTTGGTATATTTTCATTTGCAATAAATGATATGGATTGGATCATTATATTATTTTTAATCTATCGCACTACTTTTTGGGTGGAAAAATTGGAGGAATCAACTTGCAGGGCCATTTCGACAGCTGGTCCAAATTTGGAAATTTGGGTCAAAAAAGAAATCAGAAATATTTCAGAGCCATTTTTAGGCACCAAAAGACCTTTTTTTTGTCCAAAATTTACTATGGAAGAATATGCTAAATTTTACACGTCGATACCTATCCAAAGGTGCATATCGTTCATCAATCGGATTTCATATGAGAAAGTTATGTCTCTTGTAAGTTGACCTACCATATTGATCACCATGGTGCGAGTGGATCCCACGTCATCCTCCATTACTTAGACATATGGGGATATCCACGTAGTGGATTTTCTAAGAACATTCTAGAAGTTCCAAAACCTTATCACAATTGAATTTTGAGGAATTCAAAAACCTATCCCTGGATGTCTATCGTGCTATGTTAAAAACCGGGCCACTAGGAGGAGAAGGGGGTCCATTATTTTTTATTGTATCTTGTTCCATAGCTGAGAAAAACATCTGAGAGTGGTATTTTGTGAGCATAAAAGAGGAGGAGATATTTTGTAGCATCCATATATGCCACAATTCAAAGGCCACTCCACATAGAGTGCCTCTTTCCTTGTGCTTGAATCATTTCTATACCAGAGAAAAGAGAGCAGACCAATCTCACCTTCTAGTTGGGTTTTCTCTCATATTGGGTGCCCTAGGTCATATATTGTGTTTATATGTGGATGGTGTGATTGTATTTTATTGTTCTCTATTTTCTTCATTTTTTCTATTTCATGCATAAGCAGAAAAAACAATAACTAAGTATTCTAGGATCAAAAAGAAAAATAACCGTAATAGTAAAAATTTCAGTATTTTGTTTATTATATTTGTTGTGATGAACTGTTCCAGTGGAATATCCATGGAAGTTCACATATCATATTGGTATCAGAGTAGGTTTTTCTTTTAGGTATTTGTGGGAAGTTGCAGGATCCAGTAATCGGGCTTAAAGAGAAGTCATAGAAACCCTAACCATGGCAGACGAGTTTTTTCATAAAAACCCTCGAGATCCAACAGAAGAGATATTTGAGCGGTTGTAAGTGCAAGTTGTTGAAATCAATCACAATATGAACCTCCTTATGGAATCTCTAGCAAAAAATCTCGGACCGGTTTTAGATGATGGAAGATCTAACTACGAGAACAAATCGGAGGGAAAATTGAAAGATCATGAAGACTCAAGAAAGGGGTCGCATAAAGAATCTGGGAAAGAGCATTCGAGTTCGAGTGTCATGAACCCTTCACAATCTGTATTCAATATGGAAGAGAAAGTGGACATAAAACCATACCAAGGTGAGATCGATGCGTTAAAATTGAATCATTGGTTGCAAAAACTAGAATTTTATTTTAGTGTTCACCATATAGTTTAAGAGCAGAAGATTTCATTAGATAGATTGAAGTTAGAGGGCCATGCTTTGACCTGGTGGGAAATCCACACGAAAACAATTAGGATAGAGTGTGATCCGCTAATAATTATATGGGAGGACTTCAAAATCCTCATCAAGTCTCAATTCTACCCTATCAGATATGTAGAGGACCAATGGATCCAGTGGCACTACTTCAGGAAGAGGCAAGGAAAAAATGTATAGGAATACACCACTGAGTTCAGAAAGATGGCCATCATGTTGGGTATCTCTCCCAATAACTCATATGTAATCCTCAAGTATATGGTGGGTTTACACAATCATCTACGAAATAAGGTGATGTTCTTCAATCCAAGGACATTGGATGAGGCTTGTGTACAGGCATAGTACCTGGAAAACATTGGCCAAAAGAAGGGGCAACCAAGAGGTTCAAAGAAAAAATAACACTAGGAAGATTCCAATGAAGACAATAGCCATTGCACAAAAATGTAAATATCCCAACAACCATTGAAATCATTGCAACATTGATGGCTACACCGAGGAAAAATGTTGGAAACTACATCCAAAGTTGAACCCAAAGAATCACAAGAAATACGGAAATAAAAAGAAGCTTATAGACAAAGATTCAAGAAATCGGGTTGAAATTAGCTTGGATGTTGATGACAATATTGTTTTCACATCTGTGCAAAAGGAGATGAATCTAAGTATCCTTCATCACTAGGAAGAGAAGGAGATGACCAAGCTCTTCAACATCAAGATTCAGGTCAGTAAGACCAAGATAGATGCTTCGTTTGACTCTGGTTCATAGGATAATCTCATAATAGCGTTTATGGTCAACAAGCTTGGATTGGAGGTTCAGAAACATTCTAGCCCCTATCCATTGGGTTGGGTAAACAAGGATGTAGAGATAAAGGTAATGAAACAATGTAAGATTAAATTTTATATAAGTGTTATTTTTATTGATGAAGTGGAATTGGATGTAGTACCCATTGATGTATGTGGAGTAGTGTGTAGAAGCCCTTACATGTATATGAAGGATGCAATATTCATGCGGAGAGTTTTTTTTAGCAGCTACAAGACCAAATTCATATAGAAGAAATTGACAGCAAGGATGACTATCATCTTTAGGATAATTTACTCTACAACCTTGACAAGCTCTGTGTTCCTACAGTTGAATGATTGTAGCTTATCAGAGAGGCTCACACCTCCAAGGTTGCATGAAATTTTGGTTTTGGGAAGACAGTTTCCAACTTACATAGGTATGTGTATTGGCCCATAATGCAAGAAGATCTAGCATGATATATTAGAGTATGTATAATTTGTTGTACTAACAAGCCCAGTAATAGGAAGCAAGGTGTATACCATCCCTTACATGTAACCACTCGACCTTGGGAAATCATTTCCATGGATTTTGTGGGAGGTTTACCAACAACCAAGAAGGGACATGACTATTTATTTGTGGTAGTTGACAGGTACAATAAAATTTTCATTCTCATTCCTTGTAACAATACCATCAATGGACAAGAAGCAGTAAATAATTTCTTTGAACAAGTCTGGGTGCACTTTGGTATACCGAGGAGAATCATCTCAGATAGGGATACCATATTTCTCAGTGCATTTTGGACTACAATGTGGGAGAATATGGACACTAAGTTGAAGAGGTCTACAACATTCCATCCACAGACATATGGGTAGAGAGAAGTAGTCAACGGGAATTTGGTGCATATTTTGAGGGGTTACAATCAGAAGCATCTAAATACTTGGGATGACAATTTGATCTATATACATCACTCTTATAATAGAGCGGTCCACACTTCTCTAGTAAGTCACCTTTTTAAAGTTTCTTTGGGTATTTTCCACCTTCATCCTTAGATTTTGTATATGGACAACAAGGAGGAGTGAGGGAGGACCTCACACGAGATGCACTAAAGGTAGAAAAAATTGTTGAGAAGATTAGGAAGATCCACTTGCAACTGCAGTAGACATTGAAGAAGTCATGGGAAAATTCAAGGCTAGACATGACCAGCACATAACACGGTATGGTTACATCTAAACAAGGAAAGACTATAAGGTCCTAGTAAGAATATCAAGGCTATGCGGTATAGTCCTTTTTAGGTATTAGAAAAGGTGGGATATAATTCCTACAAACTAAATCTACCCTCATACATGCACATTTACTCAGTAGTGATTGTGGAGAATCTCAAACTCTATGATCCCTCCATGTTGGATCAGGAGGAGGAGCAAGGCCTACCATCCATAGAGGATTTAGTGTTAGAAAAACACGATCGCGGAGAAATAAAATAAAACAAATGTGTAAATAAAACATAGAAGATGCACAATACAATAATGACACATATATGTGTGCTTCACCCAGTGTGGGCTACGTCCACCAAAGAAATTTCCAGGTCCTTCCTTTATTATTATCCATCAAATGAAGGGATACAACCTACAACACACCCGATGTAACTTCCTCTTATTTCTCTCACATTCTCCTCTCTCAAAATACAATATTCACAATGATACATAGCTGCAATACATTTCCCTCATAAAAGAGGGTTTCCTTCTATGAAAAAATACCCTAACATAAATTCTACCATCAAATCTGTGACCTTATAATGAACGGTCCAGATTTACAATGAAATTATAGTATACATTTACCAGGAAATTTTTCCTTCGTGGGATTCTCCCCCGAAGCCCCATCAGGGTATAAACACGACTGAAAACAAAGACCTATAAATCATGAAGATAATCATGCTCCACAACCAACAATCTCCCACTTGGAGACTGATCTCAACAACTCCACCCATGTTGTATATGTTGGACTATGATCCTTCTTGGACCTGAAAAAATTATCATCTTCATCTTCATTCTTGAAGACCAACTGAAACTAAGAAGGAACTCAGTTTCTCCCTAGTTACTCCCTTTGTTAACATGTCTGCGGGATATTGGCTAGTGGGTATCTTTTCCAACTTCAAATGTCCATCATACAAGATGGATCATATGAAATGGTACCTGAGTTGTATATGCTTAGTCTTCGAATGGAAGGATGATTTCTTTGCAAGATGAATGGCACTCTCACTGTCATAGTACAACCTGCTATTCTCCTGCTTCTTTCCCAATTCCTCCATAAACCTTTGTAACCAAATCATTTCTTTACTAGCCTCTGTAGAAGTAACATACTCTGCCTCTGTTGTTGAAAGTGAACAACCTTTTGAAGTTTCGAAATCCAACTTATTGTAGTTCCACCTATAGTAAAAAATCATACCCTATGGTGCTCCTCCTACTATCTCTATCACCTGTCATATTTGAATAAACATATCCCTGTAGAACAGTGTCTGAACCTCCAAAACATAACGCATGAGTAGAAGTACCTCTAAAATACCTAATAATCCTATTTATTGCCTCCTAATGTTCTTTACATGGATTGTTCATATACATGCTCACAACTCCCACTGCTTGTGAAATATATGGTCTTGTGCAAACAATTGCATACATCAAGTTGCCAACTGTTGATGAATAAGGGACCCTGGACATGTATTTTATCTCTTCTTATGTCATGGGACACATTTCTTTATTTAATTTTAAATGAATGGACAAAGGTGTACTAACTGGTTTTGAATTTTGCATTCTAAACCTCTCCAACACCTTCTCTATGTACTCACCCTGAGACAATGTCAATTTGCGATTTTTCCTATCTCTTGTTATTCTCATACCAAGGATTTTCTTTGCAGCACCCAAATCCTTCATTTCAAATGAATTAGCTAATTTATTCTTGATTACATTTATATCCTGCATATTATACCCTACAACAAGCATGTCATCTACATACAATAGCAAGATAATATAGCTTCCATTTTCTAGCCTTTTAAAATAAACACAGCTATCAGAATGACATATACTATAACCTTGTTCTGTCATAAACCTATCAAACTTCAAATACCACTACCTTGGAGCTTTATTTAGGCCATACAAGCTCTTCTTCAACCTGCATACCAAATTATCCTTCCCTTTGACCTCATAACCCTCTGGTTGTTGCATATAAATCTCTTCCTCCAAATCCCCATGGAGAAAAGTTGTTTTTACATCTAATTTTTCAAGATGCAAATCTTCTACTACCACAAGACTCAAATAATCCTAATTGAAGTCATTTTAACAACAAGAGAAAATATTTCATCAAAATATATACCTTTCTTTTGTGCAAACCCCTTTAAAACAATTTTGGCCTTGTACCATTTTTTTCCTCCATCTTCTTCCTTCAACTTGTAAACCCATTTATTCTACAATGCTCTTTTTCCTGCAGGAAACTGAACCAAATCCCAAGTCTGGTTATTTACCAAGGAATCCATTTCCTCTTTCATTCCTTGCTCCCAATTATTTTTGGTGTCTACCTGCATTGCCTCTTCATAACATTTTGGTTCACCAGAATCAGTCAACAATAAATAATACATTGAAGGAGAGTATCGTTTAGGGGGTGTACTTAACCTGGTAGATATTCTAACAAAACTTGCAGGAGTTTGAGTAACTTGTTGCTCCTGTTGTTGTACATTTTTATTTTCTGGTACCTTTGGAATTACTTTTTCAGTGATATCATCAAGCAATGTGTATTCTAGTTTTTCTTTTTCATGTTTCTTTCCCTGCAACTGATATTTGTACATGAGATTATCATCGAATATGACATCTCTACTCCTAATGATTTTGTTATTTTCATAATATCATGAGCGATAACCAAAATCATTAACACCATATCCAATAAATATACACTTCTTGGATTTTGCCTCAAGCTTTGTTCTATTTTCTTTACCAATATGGACAAATGATTCACAACCGAAAGTCTTCAAAAAATAATAGTTTACCTTTTTACCTATCCATGCCTCCTCTAGAATTATACCTTTCAAAGACTTGAAGGTCCTTTGTTTATTAAGTAAACAACAGTATCTATAGCATCTACCCAGAACTGTAAGGGAAAACCATCATGCAATCTCATACTCCTTGCACGCTCCATGATTGTCCTGTTCATCCTTTTTGACACGCCATTTTCTTGTGGTGTTCCTAGAACTTTATTCTCTCTATGAATCCCATGGTATGAAAAATAATCATCAAAATCCTTCTTGCAATATCCACCTCCATTGTCTGATCTGAGACACTTCAACCTTTTTCCTGTCTCATTCTCAACCAAAGCTTTCCATTTTTTAAAAGTATCAAAAACATCAGAATTTTGTCGAATGCAATAAACCCAAGTTTTTCTAGTTTCATCATCAATAAAAGTAACATAATAACAAGAGACACCAAGAGATGATACCTGAGTTGGTCCCCATACATCTGTATGCACAAGCTATAACCTTTCACTCTTCTTTTCTTTTTCAACTCTGAGAAATCTGGCTCTCTTTTGTTTTCCATAAACGCAATGCTCACAGAAATCCAAATCAATTTGTTTAAGATATGGCAACAAATTTATTTTGTGAAGTATCTACATCCCCTTCTCACTGATGTGTCCAAGCCTATGATGCCACAGTGTTGTATCCACTTCTGTAGAAGCTAAAGAGATATAAGAGTCATTATTACCGGTACATAAATACAATGTACCTACCTTATCTCATTTTCCTATCACTAATGATCCTTTGGTGAACTTCCACACCTTATCTGTAAATATGGATATACAACCTTCACTTTTCAACTGCCCTGTTGAAATTGTATTTTTCCTTAGATCTATAACATGTCTTACCTCTTTCAGCAACCATTGGTTTCCATTTCTTTGCTTTATTTTTACCTTTCCCATTCCAACAATTTTGCATGGTGCATCATCACCCAAATGAAAATGTCCAAAATCACCTTGAACATAATCTAGAAAATGTTTCCTATGGGGTGTGACATAAAATGAAGCCCCTGAATCTACTACCCAAGACTCGGAAATATTATCTACAAAAAGAATCAAAGCATCTTGTAACACATCACCTGTTACATTTTCTTCCTGATTTTTCTCCTGATGTCCATCTCTTTGTTTCTTTGGAGCTCTACAGTCTTTCTTCAGATGTCCTTTCTTCCCACAATTTCAACACTCTATATTTCCAAATTTGGATTTGGATCTTCCCTTCCTAGAATTCACGTGGTTCCCTGATCCCTTTCCTCTATCCTTTTGTCTTCGCATGTTCTCCATGTTTAACGCATTACCTGATGTCTCACCTGTGATTTTCCATTGCATTTACTCACTAAGGATAACACCAACAACGTCATCAAAATTTAAAGTGTTTGAACCAGAGACAGAGTTAATTACAGCCATGACCAAGTCGTTCCAACTTTCTAGCAATGAGCAGAAGATTAGAAGAGTCATGACCTCATCATCAAAGTCCACTTTTACAGAACTTAGTTGATTAGTAACCATATTAAATTCATTTAAATGATCTGCAATAGGCCCACCTCCTGACATCTTCATATTAAATAATATCCTCATTAGAAATACCTTATTGGATGCCGAGGGTTTTTCATATAGTTTAGACAATGCATCCATTAGCTCCTTCGTTGTATTTTCTTTTGAAATATTGAAAGACACCGATGTTTCCAGGCTCAGCCGTATCATTCCTAGTGCCTTTCTGTCAAGAACCTCCCATTATTTATCCTTAATGGTCACCGTCCTCTTTGCTATTCCACCCAATGGTAGGAATAGATCCTTCTGATATAAATAATCTTCAATCTGCATCTTCCATAACTGGTAGTTTTGGGTGTTAAATTTACCGAACCTAAAATTTCCATCTTCCGCCATTTCTCCCACTCGAACTAGGAACCCTCTTTTCCTGCGAGTTACCTTTCTCTCTAATACCAGTTGTTAGAAAAACAAGATCAAAGAGAAATAAAATAAAACAAATGTGGAAATAAAACACAAAAGATACACAATACAATACAGACACAGATATACGTCATTCACCCAGTGTGGGATACGTCCACCAGAGAAATTTCCAGGTCCTTCCTTTATTATTATCCAGCAAATGAAGGGATACAACTTATAGCACACCCGTTGCAACTTCCTCTTCTTTCTCTCATAGTCTCCTCTCTCAAAATACAATATTCGCAATGATACATAGCCACAATACATTTCCCTCATAAAAGAGGGTTTCCTTCTAAGGAGAAAAACCCTAACATAACTTCTACCATCATATCTGCAAACTTATAATGAACAGTCCAGATTTACAATGAAATTACAATATACATTTAGAAGGAAAATTTTCCTTTGGGGGCTTTGCCCCCAAACCCCCGTTAGGGTATAAACATGGTTGAAAACAAAGACCTCTGAATTAGGAAGATAATCAGGCTCCACAACCAACATTTAGCACCAGGTGCTCAAGCAGAATTGGAAGAATACACCATTTTGTAGAAGCAATCCATAACTACAAGACAGGGGAAGCATGAACTTTGGAAGATTGGGTTGAAAGGACAACTTCCAGGCAAAGCAAATTGGTACTCCAGGGAGAAGGTAAAGAAAAAAATTCCTCACCTCATTTAGTAAATATTTTGGGGACCGAAAGACTCCCTAAATGGGGAGGCATGATCCGTATTGGATCATTGTATTATTTTTCATATCTCTCGCTACTTTTTGGGTGGAAAATTTGGAGGAATCAACTTGTAGGGCCATTACGATAGCTGGTCCAAATTTGGAAATTTGGGTCCAAAAAGAAGTCAGAAATATTTCGGAGCCATTTTGAGGCATCAAACGACCTTTTTTTTCATCCAAAATGTACTATGGAAGAATATTCTAAATTATACACGTCAATATATTTCCAACGGCGCAGACCGTTCGTCAATCGGAGTTCGTATGAGAAAGTTATGTCTCCCGCAAGTTGACCTACCATATTGATCACCATGGTGTGAGTGGATTCCACGTCAGCCTCCATTACTTAGACATATGGGGCTAGCCATGTAGTGGATTTTCTAATAGCATTCTATAAGGTCCAAAACCTTATCACAATTGAAGGTTGAGGAATTCAAAAACCTATCCCTAGATGGCTATCGTGCTATGTTAAAAATCAGGCCACTAGGAGGAGAAGGGGGCTCCATTCTTTTGCATTGTATCTTGTTCCATAGATGAGAAGAAAATATGAGAGTGGTATTCTATGAGCATAACAGAGGAGGAGAGATGTGTTAGCATCCTTACAAGCCACAATTCAAACGTCACTCCATAGAGAGTGCCTCTTTCTTTGTACTTGCATCATTTCTATACCAAAGAAAAGAGAGCAGGGAAACCTCAACTTCTACTTGGGTTTTCTCTCATATTGGGTTAACCAGGTCATATATTGTGTTTATCTATGGATGGTGTGATTGTATTTTATTGTTCTCTATTTTCCACATTTTTTTCTATTTCACGCATAAGAAGAAAAATCAATAACTAAGTATTCTGAGATCTCAAGGAAAAATAACCATAATAGTAAACATTTCAGTATTTTTTTATTAGATTTATTGTGATGAAATTTTCTAGTGGAATATCCATGGTAGTTTACATATAAATAACATACCAAGATGTAAAGTTTTTAAGTGCCAAATCTAGACTAAAATATCTACCCTAAAAAATGCTCTTGCCCATATAGTAATTTCTTAGCTCAATTGAGGATTTCTACATGTCATTTGGTATTATAATTGAGGTGTTCATGTGTGCCACAATTTGAGAAAATATTGAAGGTATTAATGCAAACGAGTGGGAATTTAGAGCACTCACAAAAAAAAATTCACTTGGATAGCCATGATGAGAAACTATCTTTTACTTATCTTCAAGTTGTCATCTATTGTTTTTTTATGCCTTGATCCATATTTAGGAGTGGAACGAACTGATTAACAGATCGAATAAAATAAACATAAATATATGAAGAATAATACAGATATCCAGTGAACAATATCTTCTATTGAATAAATCAAATAGGCTGAAACTATAAAACTGCAGAACTGAAACACTTGCTCGAATGATGGTAGCTATCTTTGAGAAGAGATGTGGATGCTATGCACATGTGTCCTAGCAGAATCATTACAATGAGGCTCCAAAGGAATTTTTTATATTACTCATGAATACCAAAACCCTATACATCCAAAACCCTAACCTTATGAGGTGAAATGCCAAAAGTCATGTGGGCCCCTATGGGTAAGTTGGTACCTCAACTTCTCGGGGTCATAACTTTTGCATACGACCTCCGTTTTCGGCATGTGATAGCTCGTTGGAAAGGTATTTCAGAGAAATACACATTACATCGTAAAACTCTTTTGACTATAGTAAGCCAAAAAAACACTACATAGGGCTCCAAAATGGCCCTGGAAGTACTGTAAGATGTGTTGACATGAAAACATACAAAATAAGTCAGTTGGATTAGGTGAGAGGTGTTACACATGATTTTGGTCACTTTGGTGATGTTTCAACAATGTTATATTCAGGCTCCTGACAAGGACTTTTTTCCTGAGACAAATGACTGTTGTCTTCTTCCAAAAACATATTTTTAAGGTGAGTTCGCAAGCGGCCTATGGCCTAGGGTGCGAGAACCCCTCATTCTTGTAGGCCACCCATACTTAGGGTGTGAACTTCTCGCAGTATGCTCTATACACAGGGTGCGAACCTATTTTTAAGCTTGGAAAGGAGAAGAAGTCTTGAGGGTTATAGAAGGGGATCTTCTAGAAAAATGAGTTGGCATTCGCATGGTTTTCATTCTACTAACTTCTCAAATTTGATGGGATCATCCTCATCCATGTAACCATCTCTCCTTCTCCTATATATTGAAAGGTTTCTCATGGAAAAGGTTGAGCAAGATTGAATGAAGAATTGGTGAAAGAATTGTGTGAAGAACCCTGCTTGGATAGAAGCTTGAAGACTCTAGTTGGCCTATCAAGAGGAATTGGATCTTCTTCATGCAAGTACAGAGCAATTGTGTGTGTTGGAACCAAGGGTCACTAAAAGGAAGATTGCAACATCAAGGAAATCAAGTTGTATCTTCTACTTTCAATTAATATGATATAGCGGCATGTCCCTTTCCCATAAAGTTACTCTTACTTTATTGTGTAATTCCTTTATCATATTCATAAGTTGACGTTGAATACATTTTTCTATCTCCACTTTGGTTGGTTTGTGTTGTCTTGGGCTTGACTTCACGAGAGCACCAGAGAGAAGTAGGAACAACAGAGACCTAAGGAAGCAACATAAAGGTATGTCACTTATTCCTTCCTATTAGCAGATTCAATGATTACAACTTAGGGAAAGAGTCGTGTCCTGTCCTGTTTTGTTCTAGATCCAAGTGGATTTAGGGAGATCTGTTAATGTCCACACCTACCGATTAGTCCGATAAAAAAATTGGCAACTCCACTGGGGATGAAACCCATTTTTTAGTGGTTTTTGGAGGTTTTTCCTTGGCTATTTTCTCTTACCTTAACATTTTTTCATTTCTATAAATCTCTGAGTCTTGAGGAGACCCTGACAGACTCTCTGGGCCCAGAAGTTCCTTCAAAAATTTTGTCTTTTTTCCAAATTTTTCTTAGTTTTAGGCCTTCTTGCACTGAACCCTTCTGTAGCCTGTGAGAACCACTAGAGTCCGAACCCTACTGTTCAGTCCAGTGCGAACTTCTCGCACTCTGCTTGTGTCCAGCCTGCGAGAATCCTGCATTCTCGCACTGTACACCACTACTAGCCTGCGAACCCATTTGAAAATTTTTTGGATTAAGTTTTTTGTATCCTCAGATGCCCAAATTTGTATGTGTGTCTGGAAAGAACTTCTTTGGCTAGTGATTGATTGTTTCTTGACTTCCGATTTCATGAATGATTAGTCTTCGCAAGTCGAAAGCTCTTCTTGTTCATTTTTTCTCAACTATTATCTCTTGACATTTTCTTAACAAGGATATAATCTCTGGTTTTGAGATCCGAGTGCTTGTTTGGTTGGGAGCCGGTGATCGGTTTAAAAGTTGGGATTGATTGTCTTTTTAAATTGCTCATTACTTGGAAAATTGTTATCCATATGCATTTGATGAGACTAGTCTTGTCTATTTGATATTTTTGTCTTCATTGAAAGATTGGTTTGGGTTTTTCGTTGTATATGGATTTTTCATCAGTTGCTATTTTTCCTTAGTTCCACCACTGTTGTTTGGTTTCTAGTAAAAAAATTAAAAAAAAAACATTTTTCTTTTTAAGCAACTTTTTATTCGAAAATATTGGCATTCAATTGTTGAAATAGAACGAATAGAGAATTGGCATTGTTCATGATTCGTTGATATTGCATTTCAAATAAGATCGTATATCATAGTTCAAGATTGTTCCAGAAAACTCCTCTTTCCCTCCTATAAATAGGATTCATCAAACAAAAAATTGGTATCTTTCATTCCTATCTATGCATTGTTGGGTCAGAGTCTCACACAACAACAGTTTCATTTATGTCTCCTTTGAGTAACAACAACCTTTAATAATATTGCGCAATTTTTAAAATTTAACTAGTAACTCTTTTCTAGGACTCTATTACACCAACATTAGCTAGGCTAGAGCTTTGGAACAGGTAGAGAGATACACACTCCAAAGCACAAAACACACGATAGCATCTTGTGGTAAGGAGTGTCAAATTCCATTTACAGTGTTCTGTCCTGGGAAGCCCTTCTCACACAAGGGTCAAACCTGAGGTCACATCGAGATTGACAGAGTTACTCACCTTGCTTTGTTGATATTGGTGTAGATATTACATGTATTACGGGGGTCACTTGAAGGTATACCCACAATGATGAGTGGAATCCTCTCAAGCTAATTTCGGGCTAGATACCCTGCCCTTGCATGTGGATCGGACTATCAATTATTTTCCCAGGCTTTATTATTGTTGGTGGTAACCTTCGTAGCCTATCTTCTTAGGGTCTTACACAAGGTGACTATGAAGGGGCAAGTCTTCACGGTACCTGGAATTGACGTTGGCCAAACTCACTCAGGCTCCTTGGAGGGTATACCCATGATTATGTGTGGGATCTTGCACTAGGGTGTAAGTCCGTTAAGCAGGTCGTCAACATAACTTTTCCACCCTAGCCCATCCCCTTCTTGTCTCATCATTGCGATGTTGGATTTCATCACCAACCAGTGACTTTGGAATTAGAAGGTCTTGTTCGCTTGGTTTTTCTTCCTAGATTTTTACTAGCGCATGTTGTTTGTTTACCCAAGTTGACCATAGAATTTCCTTCGTAATTTTTTTAACTCAATCACAATTGACCCTCCACGTCGTTCATGTAGAATGCAAGGCTTACCCCCAAAAAATATGGAAGGTTCTCAATCCTTGCCTACCAACTCACCGGAGGGCTCTCCTCAACAGAGTGAAGTCCAAGACGTTACCACTCCACAAGTGGAAAGAACTGACTCTCTAGAACGGTTCCGAATTACCAATTCTCGAGAGGACTTTCGACTTCATCCCGACTCCGAGAGACATATTATGCGAGTGAATTCTTCTGGAGAATTGGTTGTTCTTTCTTCTGGATCACCGACTGCACCTTTCCTAGGACCTGAGGGTCAAGATCCTTTTTGGACTACTGGCGTTTTTAGACGGGATCTCTTTGGCTTAGGAGCAGGCATCGATATCACCATCTCACCTGCACTACCCGAGACATCTGATCTTGACGCAGTACCTTTTACTAATGCTTATTATTTTCCTGCTACAGAAGCTCCACGAGCTGACCACATCTTGACTCTCCCTTTACAAATTGTCCATTACACAGATACTATGAGTCTTCACACTGGGATTACCATGGCTAGCCAAGCCCCCATTGGCACATCGCTTTCGCCCAGAGTCACCCCGACACTTCCACCTGAATACCATGTGTTGAATGCCTTTATTCCTGCTCCTGCGCAAATCTCCTCTAGGATTTCTGGCAGTTCCACTCCTTGTGGGCACCATCCCCCCGGTTTCATTCCGACACTTTGTCTGCCCCCTTTCATAGGACCTCTTCCATCCTCTATCGGAGGAACTGATCATAGTGGCATCGTTCCATCGTTCACACCAAATTAACAAATTCATGTTTGTGGACAATTTCACCAAGGAGACCCAACTCAACCCCCCCTTGTAGGACAAATCCCAATTGGAACACAACCCTCGATTGGAGAGAAACCCCCACCGACCCCACCGTATGGAAAAAACATACCTCCATATTTGGCCCAGTATTGGAATCATCTTATACAACATAACCCTCACCGGACTGGGGGGAAACAACTTTCGTCTAGCTCTGTCATACCCCCTTGCATAGGCCAACCCTATCTAGGTACGTCTAATCCTATTTGGGACTCGAATGCTCAACCCCATGCCCCCATTCAAGGGTACAACCCTATGAGTTACTTGCCTCCACATCAACCACCGAATCTGCCTAGATCTTTGCATTATATGCAGACTGCTTATGGTCCCACTGGTTTTCCGATGGGACTCCCTCCCCAAAGTCACCAGTACCCACATGTGAATAGATAGTTACCTTTCTTAACCACCCTGGACCTCCTGGATCTGTCGAGGATTTTAAATGATCCGATCCATCACTCTCCCCAATGGCCCGCCATACCGGCCAAACTACCATCTGACATCCCTAAATTCGATGGCAAACCAAGAGAGGACCCGAACAATCACGTAATGAATTTTCACCTTTGGTGCTCATCCAACTCCTTGATGGATGACTCTATTCATTTATTCCTTTTTCAACGAACCCTCATGGGCTCCACCGCGAAGTGGTATATAGAATTACCACAAGGTTTCTTCGTCAACTTCAACACCCTCGCTATGTCTTTCCTCACCCACTACCAGTTACCAATCCGCTATGAAATAGGGACCGAGATTTTGAGTTCTTTTAAACAAACCAAACCCACTCATATCTCCGATCACATTCATGAGTGGCGACGGAGAAGACGTCTCATCAAACTCGAACTTCTCGATCAGTTGCTAGCAGAGTGGTTCACGAAATCGTTCATGAATGACATCGGTCGTGACATCGCCATGGGTGGAGTTTTCATGGAAGAATAGGCCATTAGTCATGCTCACTACCTTGACCTCGTTTACTCACAAACGGGTACTCTTTATGACTTACTCCCTGATGTGCCTCATCCTTCTACTTCCACCACTTCAACTACTCACGCTGCTTCTCATGCAGTCGATGATGTGATTGGCACTTTCCATGCCCAACCTCATTCTGTCCAAACCTCTAGCAACAACCCCAAACCCATTTCTTCTAATATTCAAAATGCTCCATCTCCTACCCCTCCCACTGGCAAGACTTCTGAGGTAAATGTTGTTCAATCTACCCCCACCGGTAAAAACAAATCCAGAAAGGGAAAGGGTAAGAATAAGGAGGACAAAAATAATTGGCAAGCAGAAAGAACCACATGTTGATGATAGGGATAAGCGCAAACCCCCATACCCTTGTCTTATCTGTGGTGATGATCACTACACTAAGGATTGTCCACAACAAGCCGAGGTTAGTAAGTTCCTTCAAGGGACCACGAAACCACCCACTCCGACCGTATTATCACAACCCTTCCCTTCTCAACAACAGGCCTAATTGGTCATTCATAACCAACCTTCCCCCTCCAATACATCATATGTCTTAATTTGTATAGGTGATTCAAGGCAGAATGACATCACACTTACCACTCAAGCCAAATATTATTCTCCCTCGAAAGAGAAGGTTGATGTTATACCTCCTTCGTTGGTCCAACCATATCCCACGACTCCACCTACCAACGGTCCTCTTCATCTCGAACAACCAAGATTCGACACAATTCTTCGCCCTCCTCTAAAGGGCGTCGTTCAAAAATCGGCTTTCAATCCTCATGCTCGTGCTACCCAGAACTACAGTATTGTTGAAGATCTGGCCCAAGCACCATCCACGATGTCATCCCTAAAAGTCCTTCAAAGTTTTCCTATACAATGGAAGGCACTGTTGAAATCTATTGGTGGAATCGACCCTACGGATATGAATTTAATAATTTTTTACTTGGAAGATCACATTCCAAGGTTACCCCTTCAACTCGCATTCCAAATACAAGGTATTGTCTCCAACAAAAACATTTGTAGAATAGTTATCGATGAGGGTGCCTCGACGTGTGTCATGTATATTACCTACTGGAAATCCATCGGCTCTCCTCCTTTGACTGAATCCCAAAACACACTCAAATCATTTAATGGCTCCAGTTTTAAGCCTTACAGTGTCCTCCCTTTGTTTCCGATTACGTTAGAAGGAAAAACGGTCCAAGTTGAAGTGGAAGTCTTTGACGCTCCTCTTGATTACAACCTTCTACTTGGCTGTAGTTGGATTGATTCCATGCATGTAGTTGTGTCGACTCTTTTTCTTGTTGTGCATTTCCCTCATCAAGGAAAGGTCATTACCTTCGATCAATCAGCGTTCTTTAACTCGGATGTGCGTATCGGCAACACACCATTCATTTCCAACCCCCCCCCCGGATACGAGAACGTCGGCGTGGGTCTTCTTAAAGACTCCTCGTTAATGGGTACCTTCCCCATCCCACCACCCGATGTTCCACATCTGTCTTTCACCTTTATCAACATGATCTCCACCTCTATTCACAGAATCCCTGCATCTCATGACCCATGGATGGTACCCAACCCCGGCGATCATCTTCGTTACGGCGATGAAATGCCTTTGAGCCTGGTTGAATCTGCCTATCAGGCCATTCAATCGGCAACCCCTTCTACCCCTTCTCTTGGTGATTTATCCCCAGATCCTTTCCGCGTCATTTTTCCCATGGACAAGATGATTATGTCTGTTATGGAAGACACTCCCTGGGACGATGGACATCATCGTTCCATCCTCTTCCTGGAACAACACACCATCGAGAGCTACCAACGGATCTCGACCCCGTCAACCATTGTCATCATCCCTATCGTTCTCGAATCTACACACGATGTGTTTGTCGAAGGAAACTTAAGTAATATCTCACCCACCATCCCCCTAGACATATCCATAAAACCTGGAATTGTCGAAAATGTGCATATCGGAGCTTCGTGTTCCCCTGATGAAATTGTCACCTACAAGTCGCTTTTCAAAGAATTTTGTAACTTCTTTTCCTGGAGATATGAAGAAATGTCGGGTATTGACCCCGACATTGTGATACATGAGACTAAGACATACCCAAACGCCAAACCCGCCCGACAACGCCTTCGTCCAGTCCACCCACGTAAAGCGGCCGCTATCAATCTTGAAGTCAAGAAACTTCTCAAAGCTGACTTTATTTACCCAGTGGCTCTCACTGACTGGGTTTCCAATAGCGTCCCGATCGACAAAAAACAAGGCACAATCCCCGTGTGCGTTGATTATAGGGATATTAACAAAGAATGTACTAAAGACAACTTTCCTACCCCCTTCATCGACCAGATCGTCGACGATTGTGCCGGAAGTGAAATCTTCTCTCTGATGGATGATTTCTCCGGATATAATTAAATCAATATCGTTCCCGAGGACCAATACAAAACCGCTTTTATTTGTCCTTGGGGCACTTTCGCCTATCGAAAACTTCCTTTCGGTCTAAAAAATGTTGGCGTAACTTTTCAGCGCGCTATGTCTTACGCTTTCCATGATATCAAGCACATCGTGCAACCATATCTAGATGACTTACCCGCTCATTCCATGCGTCATATAGATCATCCAATACACCTCCAAGCCATTTTCCTTCGATGTCGATTCTACCATATACGTTTGAATCCTCACAAATGTGTTTTCTGTGTAGAATCTGGCCGACTTATAAGCTTTATTGTTTCACGTCAAGGGATCAGGGTAGATCCTTTGAAGGTCGAGGCGATTCTTAATCTCCCTCCTCCTTCTTCTCTTTGCCAATTACAAAGTTTGCAAGGGAAAGCAAACTTTCTTCGTCATTTCATCCCGAACTATGCCGAGCTAACCCTTGGATTTATGTGACTACTAAAAAACGGGTTTGAGTTCATATGGGATACCACTACCAACAAATATTTCGAAGCTTTGAAACTGTCCCTGACACGTACCCCGCTTCTCTTCCCACCTGATTACAGTCGTGATTATTTCCTCTACCTCGCAGCCTCGGATTACACCATCGCTATGGTTCTCATCCAGGAGGATGATTCTAATGAAGAACATGTCATCTATTACTTGAGTCAAAGTCTTACACCTACCAAAACCAAGTATTTACATGTTGAAAAACTAGCCTTGGTAGCCGTCCAAGCAGTTCAACGTTTCCGGCATTATATCCTCTCTCGCAAGACTACGGTAATTTCTAACTGCAACCCTATGTAGCACATTCTTACATGCCAATTGCTAGGTGGAAAATACTCCAAATGGATTGTGATACTCCAGGATTTTGACTTAGAATTCGAACGTGCTAAGTCTAAGAAATCCTTAGTGTTTTCCAAGTTGATATGCGACTTTCCCTACTCTGAGACAGAAAATGTAGCAGCCGATTCATTACCTGATGAATCCCTTTTCCTGATTAGTTTCGATGATCTTCGGTACGGAGATATCATCATATATCTCCAAACCCATACTTTTCGGCCCAATTTGTCTAGTACTGACCGTCGTCGAATACGCTACCAAGCCCATCAATATATTATCCTCGGTGATACTCTTTATTGTCATGGGATTAACTAAGTTTTTTGACGCTGTCTCATGTTTGACGAAGCCGAGAAAGCCCTAAATGACTGCCATTCTGAAGCCTATGGTGGTCATATGTCTGGGTATGATATTTCCCAGAAGATCTTGCGAGCAAGGTATTTTTGGCCTTCCTTATTTAACGATTGTATAATTGTCGTCCAAAAATGCCACGCTTGCTAGACCTACAACCATAAAATACGGTCACATCCTGCTCCTCTTCACCCTGTGGTCTCCGTGGGTCCTTTTGTGAAATGGGGTATCGATTTCATGACATGTCACCCTCACTCGGTCGGGGGGCATGGATACATTATTGTAGCCATAGAATATTCTACGAAATGGGCCGAGGCGATGCCGACATTTGACAACACTGGAAAGACCGCAACATTATTCATATTCAATCACATCATATCTCATTTTGGTGTTCCTCAGGCTATCATCACTGATCACGGTAGTCACTTTAGAAACTTCATGATGTCCGAACTCACTGAAAAGTTGGGTCTTCGCCATGAAAACTCAACACCCTATTACCCACACGCCAACGGCCAAGTCGAAGCAATTAACAAAGTCCTCATTACCATGATTCGACGAATCATAGGGATTCACAAAATAAGTTGGCACACGATGTTGTTTTCAACATTGTGGGCTTACCGGAAATCCGTTAAGTCTGATACCGGGTTTACACCATTTCGATTAGTCTATGGTCTAGAAGCCATCCTGTCGATTGAATGTGAGATACCCTCCCTAAAACTAGTCGTCGAACTCCTCCCAAACACATCTGCCGAAGAAGAACGTTGTATCTCATGTGATTAAATGAAACTCGTCGTGACACCTCCCTAGTCATAGAAACCCAGAAGAAACACATCAAAGCCCAATACGACAAACATGTCAAGCCTCACGTTTTCTCCGAAGGTGATCTAGTTCTCCTTTACGAACAAGATCGAGATATGCTAGGAGAAAGAAAATTTGAAGCTATCTGACGAGGTCCTTATATCGTTAGACGAGTTTTGGAGAAAGGAGATTACGAGTTAGTGGACTACGACAGTATCCCTTTGAGCGAACCTAGAAATGGGTTGTACTTAAAGAAGTACTATGCCTAAAATCACCTGTGCATGAGTACATGTATTTTATTGTATCATACTTCTTGTGTGTTACTGTAGTATGCTTTTTCATTATCTGGTCTCTGCCCTTATGTTACGTTGTGTTTGGTTTCCAGATGTCGGAGTCTTCGCTACCCCACATTGGCTTCGCTGATGGCGCTAGCCGTAGTACTCAAAACCTTGCTTCTACTGCTTGGGCAATTCACACCCCTACAAACGAACTTATCACTCTACGAGGTGTGTGTCTCGACCGTGCGACCAACAATATTGCAGAGTATAGCATCGTTATCAAATTGTTGATTGATGTTATTTCACTCGGTATCTGTCACTTGGTTGTACTACTCGATTCGCAGCTAGTAGTACTACAGTTAAGTAATGTCTATGCTATTCGAAGTCCTACTTTATTACGGGTATATTTACGAATTCGCCTCTTAGAACGTTATTTTGATTATATTGAGTATCAACACATTCCTAGATGTCTAAATACATTAACTGATGCATTAGCTAACTATGTATTCGACATACATTTGGGTCATTTATAAACCAATCACATCACATGTATCACACAACACAAGATAAGCCGGTAGAAGCCGTATATATGTATATAACGATCAAAAGATTTTTTTTACAAAAAGTTTCTGTCCAAGGACCAAAATCTCAAAAATGAAGCTCGTAGATTCTACAAAATAGCATCATGGGTGACGCTCACGATAACACACAACTGCTTGAGCCACCCTATGAAGCAGTTGTGTAACACACCCACTACCTAAATCAAACTTTTTCGTTTAGTTCTCAACAATGAGAATCCTTGAAGCTTGCATCAGTGAAATGCCAACCCTGAGAAATGGGTCTTTCATTCACCTATACGGCTCTCTAACCCCAACCGTGATCTTTCCCTAACGAAACTTTAGGTTTTTGGGGTTTTGTTCTTTCTAATGTCGAGGGTTCCTATGCCCTCGATTCTCCGATTTCCGATGAGCTCTCTTCCAGCCTTAACCCCTCTGGGCTATGGCCTCCGGGCTATGCCCTCTGATCCATATGACCGCTCTCATGAGACCGAAGCCTTATCCTTCATCGGGGTTTCGAACTTTCCAATGTCGAAATGCAAACGTCCCCAAGACTCGTGATTCCTCGAATCCCGGCGTGCCCTTTACGCGTTAGCTCTCCTGGCTAGGCTCCTAGCTCACATGACCATGATCCCCGTGACCACAGTCTTATCCCTTGTCGGGGCTACGAGGTTTTCAATGCCAAAATACATTGGCTCACGGGATTCCCGATCCTTCGAATCCCGTCTTCCCACTAAGCTGACAGCTGGCTCCCACAATGGCACTTCTTACTTCTCTAATATATTAACAACTGGCTCCCACTCATCGGGGTTTCGAGCGTCGTGATTCCAAAATACATAAACAAATTGTCACTAGGATTCCCGATATTCTGATGACTCAAACGCCGATCAACAACTTTCTGTCGAGACTTTCCGACGGCGTCGATTGCTGCCACGCATCCTCCTCTGATGGACGGTCCTGATTTCTCCAAGATTTCAAGACCTATGATGTCCCAATTCTCACGGCCTCAGGAACTCTGATTTCTCGATGCCGAATATCCCGACTCTCTACGGATTACAGACACATGTCTCCCTAAACGAACGGTCCATATTTTCCTGGCGTTTCGAGACTTAAAGTGTCTCGATTGTCTTGTCCTCGAGAATCCCGATATGTCGATGGTTGGACTCCCGATAGTAACCCTCGGACAGCTCCGGTCCAATCCGACGACTGATGGGTAATTGGGCCAAGATCTAACGGTCTAGATCCGTTCTTCCTGCGCACACTCTAGAGACTAAACTATGAGCATCTTAACCCGATCCGACGGTCGACGGGATTTCTGGATGAGATCCAATGGCTGTCGATCTCCCCCTTCTAAATGCTTAACTTGGTACACCCTGGACGTAGAAACCAACGGTCCAGGTCTGTCCCACCTCGCGCATTTATTCCACTACTTCGCGGAGGTCGAAAGATCAACGGTCCAAATGTTCTCATGGACCTTGGGGGCCTATGATCCTGATTTCCTCGCTATTCACGAAGATAAAGGGAAAAAGGGGCAAGATGTGTAACGCTCTTACTACTTCCGTCAATCTGATGGTCGTGAATGACCATGGGTTTTTCAACAGGATCTCATCCATCGATTCATTACTTATCCCTACGCTGCTACTTTGGAATTTTAAGAGGGTCATTCCTCCTCGTACAGGGTTATTAAGACTTGCGCATTCAAGTCCCTTTTCTGGGTTCTTGGTGAGCCTTTCTAAGGAGGGAAAGTCTCTATGATGAGATCTATTCTGGGGCATCCCTGGAGACAGGTAAGGGGAAACAACTCCCGAGGATGGACTGGAAGTCTGACTTGGTTCGACTCATGCATGATTAAATTCATTTATCAACATAAGCCATGTGTGGTCTTTCTGTTATAAGCATATATTTAACATTACTTATCAAAACATTGCACAGACATTCTGATACTGTAATTGTTCACAATTTTGACAGTTTATGAGCATATATGTCAGCATATGAATTTCAAGATGCAATATGAACAAAACACTTATCAGAAATAACTTCAGAAGTGGGTACGACTGCTGAGAGGGGTGCTCGTTTCCACCCAACCATAGGCGTAGCGACTCCCAGCGGATTTACCACTAGCCACCCCCGAGTTGAGACCACGATGATGTGAGACTGTGTCTCTCTCTGTCTTCCAGTGACCAGGAGCGAAGGTTGCAATCCTTCCTCTCTTCTATCACTCACTCTATGTAATGTCAGAGTTCCCCTCGCGTCTGCCCCCCACAATCGCTTCTACCATCCACCTTATCCTCTCGTGAGGTTGTGTGTGGCACGATTACCCTTGCGCCGATCAGGCCTGATGGCTCTACGGATAGGTGGTTCACCTCCCCATCCCTCATTAAGCCATCAACCTGTCAGCCTGCAAGGTATTAAATTTCAAGGCCAGCGAGCTGCTTTTGGTTCTTCGGGCCAGTGGAGTCCAAATATGGTGTTTAATTCTCGGTGGAAGTTAACGCCCCCTTTCCAGGTGCCTTCCACCGCCATCATGGTC
>SNQJ01S0076325.1:81139-97135 GCA_010110895.2 Picea sitchensis
CATTAATTTCGGTTTGCTTTTCTTGTTCCTTCATCATCCTTTCATTATCGGCCTTGCAGCTTTACAATTCGACCATGAGACTCCTCACAGTCTCAGCTAGGTCTGGAGGGGTTCCTATTGCTCTTCTTTCATCAGACTTTTCATCTCTGTTGTGGGAGCCTTCTCCCACCTCTTGGTGAGTCACCATACTCTGCGTCTGTAGATTCCCGCGGTTGATCGTCCGCTTGAGTAAAAGGAAAAACGCTGGTTATTAATCAAGAGTTAAATACATTTTTATAATTTGTGCATAAATTCATAACTCTTTCACATGCATACACAATCGGGTTCTCATTTTCCAAGTTTTTAATCCTGGACCAGAGAGCCAAGTTAGGGGGTTACTCCTCGTAGGAGTGCTTCGAACGGAGTTTATGCGCGACTTGTGCATGCGCCCAATTAGGCCAAGTGTTGTAACCATGCTCTGATACCACTTTGTAACACACCCACTACCTAAATCAAACTTTTTCATTTAGTTCTCAACAATGAGAATCCCCGAAGCTTGCATCAGTGAAATGCCAACCCTGAGCAACGGGTCTTTCATTCACCTATACGGCTCTCTAACCCCAACTGTGATCTTTCCCTGACGACAACTTCAGGTTTTTGGGGTTTTGTTCTTTCTAATGTCGAGGGTTCCTATGCCCTCGATTCTCCGAGTTCCGATGAGCTCTCTTCCGGCCTTAACCCCTCTGGGCTATGGCCTCCGGGCTATGCCCTCTGATCCATATGACCTCTCTCATGAGACCGCAGCCTTATCCTTCATCGGGGTTTCGGAATTTCCAATGTCGAAATGCAAACGTTCCCAGGACTCGTGATTCCTCGAATGTCGACGCTCCCTTTACACGCTAGCTCTCCTGGATAGGCTCCCAGCTCACATGACCACGATCCCCATGACCACAGTCTTATCCCTCGTCGGGGCTACGGGGTTTTCAATGCCAAAATGCATTGGCTCACGAGATTCCCGATCCTTCGAATCCCGTCTTCCCGCTATGCTGACAGCTGGCTCCCACAATGGCGATTCTTACTTCTCTAATATACTGACAGCTGGCTCCCACACATCGGGGTTTCGAGTGTCGTGATTCCAAAATACATAAACAAATTGTCACCAGGATTCTCGATAGCCGGATGACTCAAACGCCAATCAACAAATTTTTGTCGGGACTTTCCAACGGCGTCGATTACTGCCACGCGTCCTCCTCTGATGGACGGTCCCGATTTCTCCAGGATTTCAAGACCTGTGATGTCCCAATTCTCATGGCCTTAGGAACTCCGATTTCCCAATGCCGAATATCCCGACTCTCTACGGATTCTGGACACCTGTCTCCCTAAACGGATCGTCGAGATTTTCCCGGCGTTTCGAGACTTAAAGTGTCTCGATTGTCTTGTCCTCGAGAATCCTGATATGTCGATGGTTGGACTCCCGATGGTAACCCTCAGACAGCTCCGGTCCGATCCGACGGCTGACGGGTAATTGGTCCAAGATCTAACGGTCTAGAACCCTTCTTCTTGCGCACACTCCAGAGACTAAGCTATGAGCATATTAACTCGATCCGACGGTCGACGGGATTTCTGGATGAGATCCAACGGCTATCGATCTCCCCCTTCTAAATGCTTAACTTGGTACACCCTAGACGTAGAAACCAACGGTCCAGGTCTCCCTCTCCGGCCAATCTGACGGCTCAGGTCTGTCCCACCTCGCGCATTTCTTCCACTACTTCGTGGAGGTGGAAAGATCAACGGTCCAAATGTTCTCATGGACCTTGGGGGCCTATGATCCCGATTTCCTCGCTATTCACGAAGATAAAGGGAAAAAGGGGCAAGATGTGTAACGCTCTTACTACTTCCGTCAATATGACGGTCGTGAATGACCATGGGTTTTTTGACAGGATCTCATCCAACGATTCGTTACTTATCCCTACGCTGCAACGAAATTTGGGGGAAAAAAGAGATGTTTTGGGCAAAGTTCTTGGCAAAATCACAATGAAAATGGTAAAATCCCTCTTTACCCATATTTATTCATTTTTTACCATTTTTTGTTGATTTTTATATTGTTTTGCCCATCAAACCTAAGGCCTAATAGTCCTATGAGTGTGACTTTTTGCAGATATAGCGACTTTGAAGTCCACAAGAAGGAGTATGGATGTTTTTACATTTTTGTTGCATGTACGACTGCTTTTTATGGTTTTTAGAAAAACCTCGAGCTCAGTCTTCATTCGTTCTCTCTCTCGAAAATACATGAGAACATAACCAAGTATACTTTTCTCGTCTTTCCTTACTCGTCATGGTAACATGAAAACGACGAACATAAAGGAGTATCATTTAAGCTCTTTTCACACTCCATAAAAATGAAAAGATCATTGAGCGACCTTGTTCTGTTCATGCTCGTAAAAGTATCTGAAAAAAATGTTCGATGGGTGATAGTTTATCACTCTTTTGGTCTTGTCAAACTATTTTACGAAAAAGGAACTGAGAGAGTTCTCTTTAAGTGTTTTTCAGACTCTAAAAACATGAAAAACCCCTGAGTTTTCTATCTTTGGACTCGTTAAACAAACATCGAAAGACCCATAATGGGACCAAAACACTCCTTCCTAGGGTTCATTAAACATACTCCGAGGGACTCATCTAAAGGATGAGCTTACATCAACAAGCATATGTTATCCTCCTCAAGCTTGCATAAAAATAAAGAGGTACTCGCTAGAAATGGTGGGGGGAAATTTGGGAAAGGGATGTGTTTTCGTATTCATATTATTGGCGGTAAGTGTCGCTCTTGAACGTGACACCCCCTATTCATTATTTGAAGTCGGTTTGGGAAATCCATTTCTCTCTCATTCCACTTGCTACAAGGTCATATCCTGGGTCGTCTCTGAGTCAGTGCTACCAAGTCCTTGGTTGTGTCATTCATATGTTCAAGAGAAGTTCATCCAAACCCTCTATTGAGTCAGCCATCTGCAGTTGTCCATTCTTACCAAGTCGGCCTTCCATGTGTCCATTTCAACCTATATTCATACTTTGTTTCACCTTCAAAACCTGTTACTTATTTTGTGTCATTGATGGGGGATACATCAAGGCCCTCCTGTGACGAGTCTTGTTTCGTCGACTCCAACTCATTATCCAGAAACTAGACTTAGAAATTATTTGGTACCTTGGAACTTGCATGCCTCAATGGCAGGTTTCCTCACTTTCAACAGTGGGTTTTCATTATTGACCCCTGATTGGGAGATTTCGTCGAATGTTCGACCTCAACTAATTTATTCACATTCATTGGATTGTGCTAGGGTACCTTGGGAGTCATTGGCATTAATGGTGATTTCCCTCACACTTGTTAACGGTTTCATCAATGACCGGTAATCAAGTGGTTTCTACCATGTTTTAATTTAGCACATGTAATCACATGGCTAGATTCATACTTTCAGGTGACAGGATTGAAGACCCTGGGTCTCATCTTTTTTTATCCAGGATGCATTGGAGTATGTATGATTTGCATCGACACATAGATCCATTTTGTATGTCGTGTGGCTATGTTGTCTTAATTTGAGTCTTCTCGCATAGATCCACAGTGTATTCCTGGTGGCTATGTAATATTTTGACGGCATGGATCCATGGTGTATGATTGGTGGCCATGACCTATGTTCATGATGTCCTCCATCTGTGATCTGAGTATGGGAATGCCTACCTCAGAACTGGTATTATATTCTGTAGATGCTTGGTTGTTTACAGGTTTCCGATTAGGTGCACTCCTAGTTTCTGACACACACGCGCATTTTACAAAGTATTTCAGTTGTCACAAATTTCAGCCTCGTACTTTGGGGGGCATTCTGTTACATGTGATTTTGGTCACTTTGGTGATGTTTCAACAATGTTGTATTCAGGCTCCCAACAAGGACTTTTTGCCTGAGACAAATGATTGTTGTCTTCTTCCAAAAACATATTTTTAAGGTGAGTTCGCAGGCTGCCTATGGCCTAAGGTGAGAGAACCCCTCATTCTCGCAGACCACCCATACTTAGGGTGCGAGCTTCTCGCAGTCTTCTCTTTACATAGGGTGTGAACTTGTTTTTAAGCTTGGAAAGGAGAAGAGGTCTCGAGGGTTCTAGAAGAGGATCTTCTAGAAAATGAGTTGGCATTCGCATGGTTGTCATTCTACTGACCTCTCAGATTTGATGGGATCATCCTCATCCATGTAACCATCTCTCCTTCTCCTATATATTGAAAGGTTTCTCATGGAAAAGGTTGAGCAAGATTGAATGAAGAATTGGTGAAAGAATTGTGTGAAGAACCTTGCTTGGACAGAAGCTTGAAGACTCTAGTTGGTCTATCAAGAGGAATTGGATATTCTTCATGCAAGTACAAAGAAATTGTGTGTGTTGGAACCAAGGGTCACTGAAAGGAAGCTTGCAACATCAAGGCGATCAGGTTGTATCTTCTACTTTCAATTAATATGATACATTGGCATGTCCCTTTCTCATAAAGTCACTCTTACTTTATTGTGTAATTCCTTGATCATATGCATAAGTTGACGTTGAATACATTTTTCTATCTCCACTTTGGTTGGTTTGTGTTGTCTTGGACTTGACTTCACAAGAGCACCGGAGCGAAGCAGGAACAACAAAGACCTAAGGAAGCGATATAAAGGTATGTCACTTATTCCTTCCTATTAGCAGATTCAATGATTACAGCTTAGGGAAAGAGTTGTGTCTTGTCCCATTTTGTTCTAGATCCAGGTGGATATAGGGAGATCTATTAGTGTTCACACCTACTGATTAGTCTGATAACAAGAGGCCATCAGTATCCACCTGGAAGATGTGTAGGGCTTCAAACAAACCCAGAGGTGTAGAAACCACAATTACAAAATAGTACAGAAGAACGTGCTGAACTAAAATGGACAAGAGGGTCCAGTTGGAATAAGTGGGTGGCCACCAATGTCCACTTGGATCAATCATCCCGCATTAGGAATCAATGGTCTCCATTGTGTTGATTTCCCCCATCAGGTGAGGAAACTTCTGCTGGATTTGGACCCGGGTGAGCCACTTACCTTGGTGGAGGAGTTTCCCCGCCTTTACAACCCGATAAAGTTGGATCCTTTGCTGGTGAGTTCCCTTGACCTCTGTGTCCACTATCTGATCAGTGGATGCTTGTTCCATGCAATCAGGGTTGAGATTTGTTGGTGTCATATGTTTTTTGATCTCTGAGGTGTCCAATAATGGTGGAAAATATGGCCAAAGGATTTCAACATTGAACACTGGGTGCAGGCCAAGGAAGGGTGGAGGGTTGAGATCAATAGCATTTCTACCCACAACCTTGGTGATAGTGTAAGTTCCATACCGAAGTGGGCAGAGATTATGATGGGGCCCTGTGAGATGCTCCTTTTGAAAATGTAACTAGACTTTGTACCTTGTGTTGATCATGGCACTGCTTGTACTTAGCATTGGATTTCTGCAAAATCTCTTGGACTTGTTGTCGGATGTGTTGAATCTGCTCAATGAATCTGGTGGCTTTGTCGGTCTTAGACTGAGCATGGGAAGAGTTTTTCTATGTGGTGGAAAGAGGTAGTGTGACATCAATGGGACCCAAGGGTTGGAATCCCAGCCCCACCTGAAATGAGCTATGGTCGGTGGAGCTATGGAGAGCCTTGTTGTAACTATGGTTAACATAGGGGAGACTCTCATCCCATGTATGTGGATGCTTAGAGTTTTACATGCGCAAGATGTGCACAATCATCTGATTGATGAGCTCTATTTGGTCATCTGTTTGGGGGTGGAAAGCATTAGATTTAGTGAGCTTGGTGTCCAACAGTGACCAGAGACTCGAACAAAATGTGCTATGGAACCTGTTGTCCCGGTCGAAGATGATGGTTTGTGGTATCCCAAAATGGACCCATACTCGTTCGAAGAAGAGCTTGGAAGTATCTCTCGCTGTGATAGTCTTCTTGCAAGATGTGAGGATGGCCATCTTTGAAAACTGATCAATGAACACAAATACGCACTCATTTCCTTGCTTGGTGGACAGAAGTCCATACATGTAATCCATTGAGATGGATTCCCAAGGATTCCCGGGAGTAGGAAGAGGGGTGTATAAGTCTTTCTTCTTGGTGGATGACTTGGAAATGGCACATGAAGTGAAATATCTGTTATACTTCTTGACGTCCTGTCGAATTTTTGGCCAATAAAAATGTTTCTGAAGAATGACCACAATTTTCTCCATGCCAAAATGTCTTGTCATCCGACTGTAGTGGGATTCCCAAATCATCTTTGCATGCTCTCTTGTAGGAAGACAAAGATGGCCTAGATGGCATAATAGTTCGTCCTGAAGGTGAAAATAGGTGACATTTGTGTCTGTACCCAAGAGTTGATAGATGGTGGCGAAGTCTGGATCTCGCTGATAAAGTTGGGGCCACTCAGATGCCTCATGTCCATAAGAAAGGAGCACAGTGGTGAGGGAATCCACAAGAGGTCGACTGAGGCAGTCAACAAGACAATTTGATATCCATGTCTTATACTTGATGTTGAGATGGAACTATTGCAGGTAGGTGGACCACTTATGATGGTGATCGTTCTGCAATTTTCCCTGTGTCTATATGAACTGCGGAGGCTTGTGATCAGTGTGGATGATCGTCTCCTTTCCCATAATGTAATGTTTCCATTGAAGATAGGATTTTACAATGGAATAAATTTCCTTATCATAGGTGGGGTATTTCCAGAGAGTATCTAAGAGTGTCTCACTATGGTATGCCACTGGATGACTATGTTGAGTGAGAACTGCACCTACAGCATAGTCAAATGCATCAATCTCAATCTTGAACGGTTGCTGCAAATCAAGCAAGGAGAGAACTGGAGCTGATCACAAGCGATGATTCAAATCATCGAATCCTCGTTGTTGTTCCTTCCCCCAAACGAACTTTTCTCTTCCACGGCCCTTGGTCACCTGGATGAGGGCACATGCAATATGGGAGAATCCCAACACGAACCGTTGGTAGAAGTTGGTCAGTCCCAAGAAGCTTCGAAGCTCAATTACTATGGTCTAGGATGGCCATTCATGAATGAATTGGATCTTAGATGGATCAACATGTACTCCATGCTCATCAACAATGTATCCCAAGTATTGGACCTTGTTCATGCCAAAGGAGGATTTTTCCAAGTTGGCATATAGCTTGTGCTACCACAGAGTGCTCAAAACTTGTTGAATATGTCGCATGTTCTCCTCCCAAGTTTTGTTGAAGATGAGGATGTCATCCAAATATACCACCATAAAAGAGTTGGTGAAGGGTCTCAATACATCATCCATCAACCTCATGAAAGTGGATGGTACATTTTTTAAGCCAAAGGGCATGACCAACCATTCGAAGAGACCTTATTTATATTTGAAGGATGTCTTCCATACATCAGTTGGTTCGATGGGAACCTAGTGGTAGCCAGACTTTAGGTCAATATTGTTGAAGAACTTTTCCCCCTTGAGTTGGTCAAGAAGGTCATCAATCCTAGGAATTGGGTACCGATTTTTGTCTGTGATTTTGTTTAAGGCTCTGTAATCAATGCAGAGTCACCAAGTCCTATCCTTCTTCTAAACCATACAATCGAGATTTCGCAAGGAGAGGCTTTGGGTTTGATGTGCCCCTTTTGAAGAATCTCTTAGATCTGACGCATGATTTTGTCATTTTCCATCAGCGAGTGACAATAAACTGGTCCATTAGGTAGAGGTGCATCGAGGGTCAAATCAATTGGATGCTTGACTTGGCAGTGCATCAATACCCCAGTGGGTGAGGAGAAGATGTATTTGTATTCTTCCATGATCCCATCCACTTTCTTTTTCTGCAAAGAGAGGCTTTGTGTAGAGGCCACAGATGTGGCGACGATCTTCTTCTTACTATGAGCATGGATCAGAAATAAGACAAACTTCCTGGTCTATGAAATGACCTTACTTCATTGCTTAGAATAGATTAAAGAAACAGCGGTAGGCGGAGCTACCTCTGGTATCATGTATAATTGTCTACCCAAAGTAATAATAACACTACAGGGTCTAGACTCATACACAACATGACGCTTCCACAAATATGGTTGTCCTAAAAGAACATCACAAACTTCAGGGGGAGAAATATCACACAATACCTCATCTTTGAAAGGCTTGATGTCGTAGGGTAGAGGACACTATTGGCTGACACGAAGATCTCTTCCTTGGAAAATCCAGCCGATGGTGTAGGGATGAGGGTACGGTGTTGTTGGGAGGTCCAGCCGCTTGACAAACTCTGGTGAAATCAGGTTCTTCTGATTTCTGCTATTGAAAATGGAATGAAGCGAAGCCCCCTTTACCCACATATATGAGTGAAAGAGGTGTTCCCCTTCCTCTGGTTCTTCTAGTTTGTTTGGACAGACTTTGGTGGTAGCAACAATGGCACTGGATTCAGCATTGATAATCTTCTTCCCTCCTTCAGGATTTGATTCAGAATTAGGATCGGCCTCTAACTCAGAAGCCTTCAGCTCGTCCACGAGTGACTGCTTGGAGTGGCATTCTTTAGTGTTGTTCCAAGGGATTTTATGGTACTCACACCATTTTCATGTATCCTTGTTCGTCTTCTCATTTCCCTTCTTGTTGTGGCTTGTACTGCTTGTCCTAATAGTAGCCATCTCGGCTCGGTCCCTTGCTATGTGGGTTGGGGCCGCCTTTTCCCTTCTTCAACTGTGAGGAGTTTGCATATCCAAACTCTCGCCTCTTTTGCTTAAATTTCTTCTCGATCTTGACAGCATATCTATAAGTTGTGCCCAATGAGACGATGTCCAGAAAATCCATTTTGGTTTGAATGTATCTATGCAAACAGTCATGGAATTTGAGCACCATATGTTTCTCATATTCTTTGATACCCAATTTGGTGCGTAGGGTATGGAAAATATTCTTGAAATATGGTATTGTCTGGTTCCTTTCTTGAAGGAGGGTGGTCCATCTAGTGTACTAGTCCTTGTAGCTTCCAACAGGGTAGTATTGTTCTTTAATGGCATCTCGGAAGGAATCCCATGTAGGGGCCACCACAAATATTGCATATTCCTCTACGACCCTTTACTCAGAGTAAGTATCCCACCAGTCCTTGACATGGGGGACATCCTTGAGGAGTGAAAAAGTAATATTTTCCCTAACGGAAAAATTGTGGACCGAAAAATACCCTTCGAGCAGATTCAACCATTTATCTATAGCATTTTCATCTATCAGTCCTTCAAATAATGGAATATATAAATTTACCTATACCTTGAAGGGGGTTGCATGGTCGCTTGATCAAGATGCTTCTCCTATGGGAAGTTTTCAAAGGATCTACGCAAAGTTTTCCATCATTTTGTTCCTTTGTCACATGAGGGCTTCCTCGAGCAACATTTTGATAGGATCTCCTGCTCCACCATATTTCTTTTCATCCCCCATTTGTTTTTGTCGGGCTCAGCGTGGTCAATCTTGCAATGGCTCGATTGGTTCGAGTCCCACTTCTTGTACCCAGATCTTGTCGAGGACATGCATGAATAAAAATAAATGAAGAGAAGACCGCTCTGATACCACTGATCCGTATTTAGGAGCGGAATGAACTGATTAAAAAATTGAATACAATAAACACAGAGATATGAAGAATAACATACATATCTGGTGAACAATATCTTCTATTGAATAAATGAAATAGGTTGAAACTGTAAAACTACAGAACTGAAACACTTTCTCAAATGGTGGTAGCTATCTCTGAGAAGAGATGTGGCTTCTACGCACATCTAATAATAATCATTACAATGAGGCTCCATAGGCCTTTTTGATATTATTCATGAATTCCAAAACCCTATACATCCAAAAACCTAACCCTAGGAGGTGAAACGACAAAATTCATGTGGGCCCCTATGGGTAAGTTGGTACCTCAACTTCCCAAGGTCATAATTTTTTCCAACGACCTTTGTTTTAGGCACGTGATGGCCCGTTGGAAAGGTCTTTCATAGAACTACACATTACACCTTCAAACTCTGACTCCGTCTACAGTTTGACTGTAGCGAGCCAAAAAAACATTGTTTAGGGATCCAAAACGACCCTGGAAGTACAACAAGATATGTTGACATGAAAACATACAAAATAAGCCAGTTGGATTAGGTGAGAGGCCATCAATATTCACCTGTAACATGTATAGGGCTTAAGACAACCCCAAAAGTGTAGAACCCACAATTACAAAGAAGTACATAAGAACATGTTGAACTAAAATGGAGAAGAGGGGCTAGTTGGAATAGGTGGGTGGACACCAATGTCCACCTGGATCAATACACCCACCTTAGGAAGGAATGGTCTCCATTGTGTTGAGTTCCCCATCTGGTGAGGAAACTTCTGTTGGATTTGGCCCTGGGTGAGCCACTTGCCTTGGTGGAGGAACTGCCCCGCCTTAACAACCCGATAAAGTTGGGTCCTCTTTTGGTGAGTGCCCTTGACCTCTGTGTCCACTATATTATTAGTAGATTCTTGTTCCATATAGTCAGGGTTCATCTTTGTTTGTGTCATATGTTCTACGATCTCTGAGGTTTCCAATAATGGTGGAAAATATGGCCAAAGGAGGTCCACATTGAACACTAGGTGTAGGCCAAGGAAGGGTGGAGTGTTGAGCTTAAAAGCATTGCTATCCACAGCCTTGGTGATAATGTAAGGTCCATAGCGAAGTGGGTGGAGCTTCCGATGGGGCCCTATGAGACGCTCCTTCTGCAAATGTAACCAGACTTTGTCGCCAACCTGAAAATGGTGCGGTACCATGTGTTGATCACGGCGTTGCTTGTACTTAGTATTGGATTTATGCAAAATCTCTTGGACCTATTGGCGGATGTGTTGAATCCTCTCAATGAATCTGGTGGCTTTGTTGGTCTCATACTAAACATGGGAAGATTTTGTATGTGTGGTGGAAAGAGGTAGTGCAACATCAATGGGAACCAAGGGTTAGAATCTCAGCGCTACCTGAAATGGGCTATGGTCGATGTAGATATAGAGATCCTTGTTGTAACTGTGTTGAACATAGGGGAGACTCTCATCCCATGTACGTGGATGCTTAGAGTTTTACATGCATAGTATGTGCACAATCATTCGATTGACAACCTATGTTTGGTCATCTTTTTGGGGGTGGAAAGCAATGGATCTAGTGAGCTTGGTGTCCAATAGTGACCAGAGACTCGACCAAAATGTGTTGAGGAACATGTTGTCCTGGTCGGAGATGATGGTCTGTGGTATCCCAAAATGGACCCGTACTTGTTCGAAGAATAGCTTCGCAGTATCTTCCACTGTGATATTCTTCTTGCAGGATGTGAGGATGGCCATCTTCAAAAACCGATCAACGATGATAAATACGTTGTCATTTCCTTGCTTGATGGATAGAAGGGCAGACATGTAATCCATTGAGATGGATTCCCAAGGCTTCTTGGGAGTAGGAAGAGGGGTGTATAAGCTTTGCTTCTTGATGGTTGGCTTGGAAATGGCACATGCAGTGACAAATCGATATACTTGTTGACGTCCTGTCGAAGTTTTGGCCAATAAAAATGTTTATCAAGAATGGCCACAGTTTTATTCACACCAAAATGTCTTGCCATCCGACTATAGTGGGATTGCAAAATCATCTTTTTACGCTCACTTGTAGGAACACAGAGATGGCCCAGATGGAATAATAATCCATACTTAAGGTGAAAATCGGTGACAATCATGCATGTACCCAAGAGCTAATAGGTGGTGGTGAAGTCTTGATCTTGCTGATAAAGTTGGGGCCACTCAGATGCCTCATGTCCATAGGAATAGAGCACAGTGGTGAGGGAAGCCACAACAGGACAACTGAGGCAATCAACAACGTGATTTGAGATCCATGTCTTATACTTGATGTTGAGATGGAATTGTTGCATGTAGGAGGACCACTTATCATGGCAGTCATTCTGCAATTTCCCCTATGTCTGTATGAACTACAGAGGCTTGTGATAAGTGTGGATAATTGTCTCATTTAACATAATGTAATGTTTCCATTGATGACGAAATTGTACAATAGAATACATTTCATTGTCATAGGTGGGGTATTTTCGGACAGTATCTGAGAGTGTCTCACTATGGTATGCCATCGGATGACCATGTTGAGTGAGAACTTCACCTACAACATAGTCAGATGCATCAGTCTCAATCTCAAATGGTTGTAGCATATCGAGAAAGGAGAGTATTAGAGTTGAGCACAAGCGATGCTTTAGATCATTGAATGATCATTGTTGTTCCTTCCTCCACAAGAACGTTTCCCTGCCACCTCCCTTGGTCACCTGGCTGAGGGCCCATGCAATATGGGAGAATCCCAACACGAACCATCGGTAGAAGTTGGCCAGTCCCAAGAAGCTCTGAAGCTCGGTTAGTGTGGTCAGGGATGGCCAGTCATGAATGACTTGTATATTAGTTGGATCAACATGTACCCCATGCTCATCAACAATGTAGCCCAAGTATTGGACCATGTTTATGCCAAAGGATCATTTTTCCAAGTTATCATATAGCTTATGCTACCATAGAGTGCTCAAATCCTATTGAATACGTCGCATGTGCTCCTCCCAGGTTCTACCGAAGATGAGGATGTGATCCAAATATACCACCATAAAAGAGTTGGTGAAGGGTCTCAATACATCATCCATCAACCTCATGAAAGTGGTTGGTGCATTTTTTAATCCAAAGGGCATGACCAACCATTCAAAGAGACATTCTTTAGATTTGAAGGTTGTCTTCCATACATCAATTGGTTCGACGGGAACCTAGAAGTAGCCAGAATTTAGGTCAATCTTATTGAAGAACTTTTCCCCCTTGAGTTGGTCAAGAAGATCATAAATCCTGGGAATTAGGTATCGGTTCCTAACTGTGATTTTGTTTAAGGCTCTGACAATGATGATTTTAGGGGCTAAATTTTGTTCATGGGCTAATTTTCCATGGTTTTTCCAAAAACGAGATTCGCTATTTTAAAAATGATTCGCCCAAATTCTAGAGGATAAAATTATTTTACCTTAAAAATCATCAAAATTTTATAAAAACTATATAAAATCCTTAGAAATTTGAATATTTTTACAAAAATATCGCCAATCATTTATAGTTGGTATATGAAGGATTAGTAAGATTCGCCAAGGTTTCTACATCTTAAAATAAATTTCCATCCTTAAAATCATCATTGGGCTCTGTAATCAGTGCAGAGTCATCAAGTCCTATCCTTCTTATACACCAGTACAAACGGGCTTCCGCAAGGGGAGGAATTGGGTTCGATGTGCCCCTTTTGAATAATCTCTTAGATCTGATGCATGATTTCGTCATTTTTCATAAGTGAGCGACAATAGATTGGTCCATTAGGTAGGGTGCACTGACGGTCAGATAAATAGTATGCTTGACTTGGCAGTGTGTTGGTACCTCGGTGACTGAGGAGATGTCTATGTATTCTTCCACGATCTTGTCCACTTGATTTTGCTGCAAAGAGAGGCTCTGTGTAGAGGCCACGAATGTGGCATAGATCTTCTACTTACTATGAGCACGGATCACAATGAAGAAAAACTTCCCGATCTATAAAATGACCTTACTGCATTGCTTAGCATAGATTAAAGAAATAGTGGTAGGCGGGGATACCTCTGGTATCCTGTAAAATTGTCTACCCAAAGTAATAATAACACTACTGGGTCTATAATCATACACACCGTGACACTTCCACAAATATGGTTTTCCTAAAATAAAATCACAAACTTCAAGGGGAGAAATATCACACAATACCTCATCTTTTAAAGGCTTGATGTCATAGGGCAAACGACACTGTTGGCGGACACAAAGATATCTTCCTTTGCAAATCCAACCGATGATGTAGGGTTGTGGGTGTGGTGTTATTGGCAGGTCCAGCCGCTTGATGACCTCTTATGAAATCAGGTTCTTCTGACTCCCACTATCGACAATGAAATGAAGTGGAGCCCCCTTTACCCACATCTGTGAGTGAAAGAGGCGTTCCCCTTCCTTTGGTTCTTCTGGTTCGCTTGGCCGGACTTTGGTGGCAGCGAAAGTGACACTGGGTTCAATATCGATAATTCGCTTCCCTCCTTCATGATTTGATTCGGAATCAAAATCGTCCTCTAACTCGGAAGCCTTTAGCTCATGTATGAGTGACTGCTTGGAGCGGCATTATTCAATGTTGTGCCAAGGGATTTTATGGTACTCGCACCATTTTCTCGTGTCCTTCTTTGTCTTCTCATTGCGCTTCTTGTGTTGCAGCTTGCACTGGTTTACCTAAAAGTGGCCATCTCGGCTTGGTCCCTTGTTGTGTGGGTTGGGGCCGCCTTTTCCCTACTTCGACTGTGAGGATTTTGCAGATCCAAACTCTTTCCTCTTCTGCTTAACTTTCTTCTCAATCTTGACAACATATCTATAATCCATACCCAATGAGATGATGTCCATAAACTCCATTTCGGTTTGAATGTATCTACACAAACAACCGCGTAATTTGAGCACTAGATGTCGCTCATAGTATTTGATACACAATTTGGGGTGCACGGTATGGAAAATATTGGTGAAATCTAGTACTTCCTAGTGTTGATTAAGGTTGGTTGTCATTGATGTCAACCCTTGAAGAAAGTTGGAGAACCCAGGTTTAGGTAATGGACCCAAGTTTGTTTGATGGATAATGGTATGATTTTTGATATATTTGCAGGTAATACTATTCTATATGGATAGTACATGTCATGCCATTTCTAGTGGTATGTGGAACGTCACATAACTCCTCACATTTGGAGAGTTATGGCCATGTGAAGTTGGAGAACCCTCATGAGTCATCTAGAAGCCCCAAAAGGTCAAAGTAGTCAAAGTGATTTAAGAGATTTTTAGAAGGTACATAATAAACTGAAGTGATGAGTGTACTATAATTCAAAGTGAATACAAAATAAATTATTTAAATAATAAATTTAATGGAGAAATTACTAAGTTGACAAGTGGTTAGAAGTGGGTTACCCCTAAAATAAGAAAAGTGGTTTAAGAAGGTTAGAAGGTAACCCCTTGAGGTAAAGTGAAGTGATGAGTGTATTATAAGTCAAAGTGGATACAAAATAAATTATTTAAATAATAAATTTAATGGATAAATTACTAATTGGACAAGTGGTTAGAAGTTGGTTAACTCTAAAATAAGGAAAGTGGGTTAAGATGGTTAAAAGGTAACCCCTTGAGGAAGCTACATGAAAGTATAAATAAGAGGCAAGGATATCCCATTTCATATCACACTTGAGAATATTGAATATCTACAGGTGACTGAGGTAACCAAAGGATATCTAAGCCTAATTTCAGAGAGAAGGTGAAGCAAACAAGGCCGAAATTCAAGGGAGGATAAATTCTTTTAATGATGTTTTCTAAGGTATGTTATTTACAGGTCATCTCACCATTTTCGCAATAAAGTTTTTTCTAGAATGATTCATACCATGAAATTGATAGGCCATTGAGAAAACATATCCAAGTAGTTTTGGTACGAATTTCATCTTGTGGATCGTTGTATTTTTGGAGTTACACTCCGTGGAAAATAGGGTTTGTGGCTAGTCCTGAAACTAGTCTAAACCAGGTGTTTCAAGTAAAAACTTCATAACAAATCAAAATTAAGTAAGACCAAATGTTTTGGTTAGAGTACAGTATTTAGTATTCTTTGTAACATTTTCAAATCCATACAACAAATATTTTTTCTGTGGCACGCTCTACAAGTTAGCTCTCTAGAAAAAGCCAGAATTCAACAAGGTATGTCATTTTTGCTATAACTCATTTTCTAAGAGGTTCCAAATAGTGACACCTGGAGGAATTGCATAAAACACACTGAAAAACATTGTGTACTATTTTCAGATCTTTATTCATTATAGGTACATAGTTATGATTATTTCAAGTTAGGGTTGTTGACTAATCCAAAACTAGTCATGTGAGACTAAAGAAAAGTTTGATGAAAATGCTAGTCTCTTGTTGTTAAAGTTAAGGAA
>SNQJ01S0076325.1:97145-108526 GCA_010110895.2 Picea sitchensis
TACATAGTTACAAATCAGATTTGGATGATGAAATTGATGAGGGATTTTGGTTGAGGTACATGTTGGGTACATGGTTGAGACAAGTAGTTGATGAGTTGGCACATACATGAGGTGTATAGTTGATGATGTTGGTACATCTTGATAAGTCATAGTTGAAGAATAGTTGATACATGATTGGTACATACTTAGTACATGGTTGGATGCACTTGTTTATGGTACAAATTTATTACAGGTTGTTTGGTACAATTTGGTGCATGGTTGATGCACTTGTTTATGGTACAGGTTGATTACAGGTTGAGGTACAGGTTGATGCATGGTGATGCATGGTTCAGGTTTATTGGTACAGGTTTTTTGGTGCATGTTTATTGGTATAGTTTTATAGTAGTATATCTCAAATTGATAGTGTGACAGTGGTTTCATCATTCTACTTATACGTCAGGGCAGTTGGACGGGGAAAGGATAGGTGGTTGTAGCCACCTTCCAGTTTTAGTCGGAGAACATAGGGGGTTGTAACCTCCTTCTGGTTGTAGCCAGAGAATTGGGGAGTTGGAGCTTCCCTTAGGTTGTAGCCTGAGAAACTAGGGGGTTGGAGTCTCCTTCCAGTTGCAGCTGGAAAACAAAGGAAGTTGTTGCTTCCAATGAATGTAATTCTTCAAGACATATAAGAAAAAACATTATGTGGTTTTCTCCCACTTTGGGTTTCCATGTAAAACATTGGTATATTGTGTATGTGTATGGTTGTTCATTTTTTTCATTGCTTATTTACTCTGCATTTGTTGGATGATAATTCTACATTGATATAACACTTGGATTATATGGTTAAAAATGATTAAATTTATCTATTACTGATTCACCCCCCCTCTCAGTAATCCAACATCTGGTCCATTTCTTGACGTAGGGTGGTCCATCTAGTGTACTGGTCCTCGTATATTCCAACAGGGTAGTAATGTTCTTTAATGGAATCCCGGAAGGAATCCCATGTAGGGGCAAATATTTCAGATTCCTCTACGACCCTTTGCTCAAAGTAAGTATCCCACCAATCCTTGACATGGGGGACGACCTTGAGGAGTGAAAAAGTAATATTTTCCCTCTTGGAAAAATTGTGGACCGAAAAATACCTTTCAAGCAGATTCAACCATTTATCTACAGCATCTGCATCTATCATTCCTTCAAATAATGGAATATCAAAATTTACTTGTACCTTGAAGGGGGTTGCATGGCCGCTTGATGAAGATTCTTCTCCTGTGGGCAGAGGTTGAAGGATCTACGCAAAGTTGTCCATCATTTCGTTCATTTTTCACATGAGGGCTTCCTCGAGCAACATTTTGATAGTATCTCATGCTCCATAATATTTATTTTTGTCCCCCATGGGTTGTTGTCAGGCTAGGCATGGTCAATCTTGCAACAAATCGATTGGTTCGAGTCCCAACTTCTTTTACCGAGATCTTGTCGGGGACATGCATGAAGAAAAATAAATGAAGAGCATACCTCTTTGATACCACTAATCCGGATTTAGGAGTGGAATGAACTGATTAACAAACTGAATACAATAAACACAGAGATATGAAGAATAACACAGATATCCAGCAAACAATATCTTCTATTGAATAAATGAAATAGGTTGAAACTGCAAAACAGCAGAACTGAAACACTTGCTCAAATGGTGGTAGTTATCTCTGAGAAGAGATGTGGTTGCTACGCGCATCCATCTGAGCAGAATCATTACAACGAGGCTCCAGAGGCCTTTTTGATATTACTCATGAATGCCAAAACCCTGGACATCCAAAAACCTAACCCTAGGAGGTGAAATGCTAAAATTCATGTGGGCCCCTATGGGTAATTTGGTACCTCAACTTCTAGGGGTCATAACTTTTGCATACGACCTTCGTTTTAGACGCGTGACAACCCGTTGGAAAGGTTTTTCAGAGAAATACACATTACGTCGTCAAACTCTAACTCCGTCTACTATTTGACTGTGGCGAGCCAAAAAACATTGTTTAGGGCTCCAAAACGACCCTGGAAGTACAACAAGATGTGTTGACATGAAAACATAGAAAATAAGCCAGTTGGATTAGGAGAGATGCCACCAGTATCCACCTAGAATATGTGTAGGGCTTCAGACAACCCCAGAAGTGTAGAACCCACAATTACAAAGAAGTACATAAGAACGTGTTGAACTAAAACGGACAAGAGGACCCAGTTGGAATAGGTGGGTGGCCACCAATGTCCACCTGGATAATGTCTCCTTATAGTTATACTATAGTTAACCAACATGAAATTTAAACAAATGTAGTTAATGATTGCATTGTGGCCTTTTTTATATTGTATAGTTTTTTTTTTGTTGACCAGATTTTGTTTTTAAAAAAAATATGTCCTTTGGCTTATGGATATGTTACAATTGGTATCAAAGCTCAAGGTTATAGCACTAGGGGTTGTATGGACCCAAGTTATGGATGACAATGATGTCTATTTTATGTTCTAGAAACCTAACACCTTACCTTGTCTTGTTTTTACAAAGACAGAAAGAGAGAGAGTATGTGACATCATGGAAGATTCACCACACATCCATGAATCTGAGACTAATGAAAGGAGAGATGTGGATATTCCTCCAAACATGGTAGAGACTATGAATTCTGAGGGTGGAACTTAAGAGTTGTGGAGTGGATAATGAGAATATTATCAAAGCAAAAGAGGAGCAAAATGAACTGAATGATGCTTTATTACAAATCTTGACCGAGATTTAGAAAAACATCCATCAAGGACATATGAAGTAACATTGGTAAAATTGTTTCAAGTAAGAGGTCTCATAGTATAAAGACTCATGCCTCTAGTGATGATATCTATCCAACATTAAATTCTTCATTCCATAATACAACTACCTCTAATTATTCCATTAGCAATGGATCAAAACCTTCTTTTAGACATAAGAAGAAAAAAACTTCCAAAGACTACTTACAGGGGGGATTCTGGAAGATAGAACCACCTACCTTTAATGGTGAGGTGAAGTCTGGTGAAGAAGTTAAGGCATGTCTTCTTGGAATGAGGAAGTATTTATAGGTACATGATTACTCTAGAAACATGAAGGCTAGAGTGGCCATTTACAACATGAAAGGTAGAGCATCCATTTGGTGGGAAGATATCAAGAATATAAAGAAGATCAATGAAAGGAAAATCACTTGGAAGGAATTTAAAAAGTAATTTTATCAAAAATATCTGTCAGAGAGGTATTATGATGGAAAAACTAAGGAATTTCATGAAAACCATGGATGACTATGAAAGTAAATTTGTGGAACTGTTAAGGCATGTTCCATATATCAAAGATGAGAAAGTGAAAATTCAACATTTTCATCTGCAAACCATGCTCCCAACTTGCATGTTAGTCTCTCCACTTTAAATCCTCCTTGGTAACCTCATGTTTGACCAAACCCCTTCTCATACACTTCCATGTCCCACAGGAGCACTACTTGCTTGTACATTACACACTGCCTATCTTATAATGAGCCATTACAAATGTTGAGAGTAATAACCATAAATACAAACAACAAAATGACAAATCTACTCTTTGCACTAGATATCACCAAGTACAACATCAAACCAAAACTGGGACAAAGAAAACGAAGAACATTGTAACAGTGAAGAGATCCCAAACTTCTCTGAGAACCTATTTGCCATCATCATAATTGCATTCACCATTTACTCATTGGAATTGTATGAGGACATGTTAAGTTCCTTGAATGCCCCATGCTTTTAACCCTTCAAATACATAGAGTTGTCCATCGCTTATATATCACTATCAAAGTTCTATTAATTCACAAAATCTCATGGGATTGGAACCCCTTTATACTTATCATTCCTAGTTCATTCAAATGTGTTGCAATGTTGGATAATCAATATACCTTTCTATCGTGCGATTAAAGAACCTAATAAAATATGAGGCTCCTAAAATTATTCTCTTTAACCCAATGAAGTTGGTAGTCGAAAAGTTCAAAAAACAAAACTCACTATAATTGATGTTTCCTACAAGCATGATTTATTTAGTCTTGTATGTCTTTTCTCTTTATAAACCTTACTAAATATCATAAACTTATACCACGTTATTTATTACAACTACTCATCTTAAACATCATTTTTTCATTTTATTTAGTATCAATAAGATACGCACCTCCACCCCTTAAAAAATCTACTCAATCTACTCAACCATATAGGTGGAATGTATGAGATAATCCCATTGTCCCACTTTATAGTTCTACCAAAATCTTTTCCTAACCTTGTACGAAGAGTCAAGTCAAGTAGACACTAAAGTAAGTCAATTATTTGGAAGGAAACTTTTATATTTAATGTAGACTTCAAAATAGATAGTTGTCGTTTGCAAAATCACACAACACAATTTAAAATAGTAACTAAATGGATATTGTTTACACCTCAAAGAAACATGAAATAATTAACCACACTTGTGTCATATTTTCTTATAATAATAATAAATATATTTTAGCATTATAAAATTTATTTATTTTTAAAAACAAAAAATGGTCTTTCATCTTCTTGATATTGTCTTCACAATTTTTGGATATTTAAGAAAGTATTTATATATATTAAAAATAGTTTGAAAAAAATCAATTGCTTTATATTTTTAAAGAAAAAGTTTTGGACAATTTTACATCATTTTTAAATCAAAATTTATAGTGTAGACATTATTTCAACTATTTACAACATTTTCACCAAATCCTTAATGCCAACTAAGTTGTAGCATTATAAAATCTATTTAAAACTCATTAAAATAGAGAATTTTATCTTCTTGATATTGTCTTTATAATTTTTGGATATTTAAAAAAATATTTATATATGTGTGTGTTAAAAATAGTTGGAAAAAATCAATTGCTCTATATTTTCAAAGAAAAGGTTTTAAACAATTATGCACCATTTTTAAATCAAAATTTATAGTGTTGATGTTATTTCAACTATTTTACAACACCCTTCACCAAATCCTTAATGCCAACTAAGTTGTTAAGTTGAATCTTTCTCATTTCTTAAATTATATACTACCCCAACATTCAAAGTTCTCTGAAAAATGAGGGTTTCAAATATCACCCAAAAAAAGTAAGAAAAACTTGACCCAACATTTACAATTGTCGAAAAAAATAGGGTTTCAATTTTCACCCAAACTGAATAAGGTGAACTTGACCCCATTGTAGTTATTCTAGTCTCCATGGACGAAGATGTTTTCTTCTCATAATCCTCCATAAAAGTGTTTTATTTGGACATTGGTTAACTTCCACACGTAATGTCTATCACTAAGATATGAATCCCAATTTAATCATATTCAACTTAGTAGCCAAGTCCATTATCCATTTTATCATGAATTTTTGAAAAAAAGTTAATATATGATAGAATGAATTATGATGTCTTATGTTAGGCAACAACTAGGGAAACTAAAATACATTGAATAGGAGGTTAGATTTTTTTTCAAAAAAAAGTAATGAAGTGTATAAAACAATTATAGCTAAACAAGTTTCATCTATGTGGGATTAGTTATGGTGTGTAAAAAACATCATGATTAGTTGTGGAGTGTGTATGGCTAGAGCTCTTTGAATTCTAATATTAATTAGAAGAACTTGAAAGAAAAGATTTAAATATAAATATATGTAGGGTACCAGAATCTCAGTACAAACAAAAAGAATTTTCAAAACTCTCACTCAAATGAGATTCATCATCTTATTTAAGAAAAAAAAAAATTATCATCAAGGAAGCATTCCATATAATTGTACATTGAAGCTTGCCCCATTAAAAAGTAAATAGTAAAACTTGAAAACATCTTTGTATATGGGGAATTCTCTACCAATATTGCAAATCTTGCTCTCATTGACTATGGTGCAAACATCTTTGTATATGGGGCATTCTCTAACTTTGTTTACAAAACGATAGCCACAATAGCTTCATTTATGAAACACTTGTCTATCGATTCTTCATTAAAAAGTAAATTGTAAAACAACCAATATTGCAAATCCTAGGATTGATTATGGTTGATTACAATCGACCTCACAACACTTGTTTTATTTTTATTCCTTATAAAAATATAGTGATTTGTTGACACTGAAAACTATTTGTAGGGAACCTGAATCTCAGGACAAACAAAATTAACAGAATTTTCAAAATTCCCACTCAAATGAGACTCATCATCTTATCTAACAAAAAAATAATTATCATTAAGAAAGCATTCCATATCATTGTACATTAAAGCTTGCCCCATTAAAAAGTAAATAGTAAAACTACCAATATTGCAAATCTTATTCTTATTGACTATAGTGCAAACATCTTTGTATATGGGGAATTCTCTACCAATATTGCAAATCTTGCTCTTATTGACTATGGTGCAAACATCTTTGTATATGGGGCATTCTCTAACTTTGTTTGCAAAATGATAGCCACAGTAGCTTCATTTATGAAACACTTGTCTATCGATTCTTCATTAAAAAGTAAATTGTAAAACTACCAATATTGCAAATCCTAGGGTTGACTATGCTTGATTACAGTCGAATATGGTCGAACATGATAGACTATCATCACGACACTTGTTTTATTTTTATTCCTTATAAAAATATAATGATTTGTTGATACTAAAGTATTTTATTTTTAGTCAAGGTATGAATTTTAGAAGAGATTCATTCATTAATTTCAAAACAGATTTGATTATTGAAAATGCTTTACTCTTTTTTGTGATGGGTGTCATATATTTAGAACTATATTTTATGATCAAAATGCATAGTAATGAATAAATCGACTCTAAAATTCCATGTGCTTTCAATAAAGTTAGATACAAATAATTATATATATATATATATATATATATATATATATATATATATTTATTTATTTATTTGACTAATTTATCATTTTAATAGTCACATCTCCAATTTAATATTATTATTTGAACATTAATGATGTGATGAAGAAACATGGATATACACGAGATGATGAGTCGATTGCTAACAAATGAGATGACTCTTTCATACAAATCATTTTGTACTCAAGTTTCTTAGAGACTTATGAACAAAGGTACTCAAGGAAGTTTTATGTTGAAAAATGTCCAATGTGTAAATGCAAGTTGTTTTTTCATTGTTCCATCCACCAATAAATGAGCTAAGGCGCAGGACATATTTAATTTATTTCCCTTTACATAGTGTCCATATTGAAGAGATACAAAAATACCCATTCCATATTTTCATTGTTATTAATTTTTCAATTATTTTTTTGAGTTTATTTTTGTTGTATGGAGTTTAGAAGTGGTCTTTGTAGTATACCCAAAGTTCTAATTATCTAAAGCTTTCATTTTCGAATTGTCCTACTTTGAAAAACTTTAATAGTAAAAACTCCCTCTTTTTTCTTTTGAGCTTCAACCTATTTTCTATGAATTGTTAGATGGACCATTTGGAGTAAAATTAATGAGTATAAGACATGACTGCTCAATAAACAATAAATTAAATAATTTTGATTCAAAAATTAAGTAATTTTGATTCAATAATAATTGATTTTCTAGCATTTCATTGTTATTATGCAAGGGGTATTTTAAATGCCTTACATGCATTTAGTTGTCATCCAATGGCTTCTTGTTAAAATCCACCATATTTTTTTTCAAATAATAATATATTCATTATGAACTTAGAATAAAACCTGAAAATCTGAATAAGTAGTATAATACTCTATCCCACAATCAAATTATCACATTATTGTAAAAAGGACAAACACAAATAAATAAATAAAATACTTATATTTACATATTAAAACAAATAAACAAATGTTTATAACTAGACCCAATTTACTTATATTATATTGACTTGCATTGTAATAATATCTTAGGACCCAATTTACTTACATTATATTGAATTTGCATTATAATAATATCTTAGGAGCTTGAAATAGAACTTACATTATATTGACTTCCATTATAATAATATATTCATGAATTTGAGTGAGGAGGTCTAGTCTTAGGAGCTTGAAATAGAACTTAGATGAAAAAATAATGCTTTATTCCAATTCCAATGGGAGCTCAACCTAAACTGAAAGGAATAAAACATTATTCCTATTCCAATTCCAATGAGAGCTCAACCTAAATTGAAAGGAATAAAACTTGAGTGAAGAGGATAAGATTCTATAAAACTATTTACATTATTAATTTGCATTATAACAATATATTCCTCTACTAAGTTATTTACATTATTAATTTGCATTATAATAATATATTCATTATGAGCTCAAAATAGAAATTGGATGAAGAAGATAACACTATTCCACAATGATGGGAACTAATACTATTTCATAATCATTCCACAACTATTCCACAATCCTTGAGTGAAGAGGATAAGACTCTATTAACCTATTTACATTATTAACTTGCATTATAACAATATATTCATTATGAACTCAAAATAGAAATTGGATGAAGAAGATAACACTATTCCACAATTATGGGAACTAACACTATTTCACAATCATGGGGACTAGAAATTAGATGAAAAAGATAACACTATTCCACAATTATGAGAACTAACACTATTTCACAATCATTTCACAACTATTCCATGATCATGGGGACTAGAAATTGGATGAAGAAGATAACATTATTCCATAATTATGGGAACTAACACCATTTCACAATCATTCCACAACTCTTCCACAATCATGGGACTAGACTTTATTGACTTAAGTTATATATAAACTAAAGTTTAAAAAACTCGAGAAGGGAAGAGACTCAAGTAAGACGGAGAGTCACAGAACCCCTGGGAGAAGAAGGAGATCAAGAAGCGTCAGGACTCCCGAGAGGAAAAGGAGGTCGAGGAGTGGTAGCCGACATCTTAGTCGCTCCCAAAGACATTCCAGTAGGGGAACACACAGTGGTTCGAGCTCGTCTCCTACCAAAAAGCACCGAAAATCTGGAAGGGATGAATTGAAAGGGGAAATCAACAAGATTAAACCGCCTACGTTTGATGGTGAACATAAGAAGGAAGAAGATGTCGAAATATGGTTGTTGGGTATAAAGAAATACTTCCAATTGCAGAATTATTCTGCCTATGCAGAAGGAAGAATTGCAATGTACCAGCTGAAAGGAAAAGCATCCATGTGGTGGGATCAGTTGGTGCAGGTGCAACATATCAGAGAGAAAGAGGTCACGTGGAAGGAGTTTAAGAGGTATTTGAAAAGAAATACCTAACCAAAAGATACTATGACAGAAAGATGAAGGAGTTCTTCGAACTCAAGTTGGGCAGTATGACCATTGATGAGTATGAATGAAGTTTTCTAGAACTAATGAAGTATGTTCCATTCATCAAAGACGAGGCTATTAAAATTCAGAGGTATCTAAGTGAACTGCCACCTTCCATTTGTGACAAAATTCAATATGATGATCCTAAGACTATGGAAGAAACAATAAGAAGGGTGAAATGCTTATACGAACAACAAAGAGAAAAGCCTACCTTTCGGAAGGCTTGGGATGACCAGAAGAAGTTTAAAAAAGAACAGAGGCAGAAGGGAAACAGGCCACCTTTTTTCAAGAACAACCCTTGGGGACAGTCATCTTTTAGAGACCCCAGGAAAGTTGAAGGGAGTGAGCAGATGCCAAGGTCTCCACCTATGGAGTGTTGGCGTTGTAAAGGGAATCATAGGTACAGAGACTGCCCCCACAGAAAAGACAAAGCAAGAACTGTCCATACTGTTCAGCACGCTGAAACAGTGGAGGAGATGGGCAGCAGAATGTCGAGGATCTACGCAGCCCTGGACAACAAACAAGCAGAATTTCAATCGCACATGATTGAAGTGGAAGGTACGATCAACAACCGACCACTTGTTATTTTAATTGATTCAGGAGCTAGTAATAGTTATATAGATCCTAGAATGGTGGAAAGTTTGCATTTAACAAGAAGCAAACATGAAAAGTCTTGGTTAGTGAATTTGGCCACAGGGACCAAGAGGAAGGTCACTGAATTGGTTAAGTCGTGTTCAGTGGACATGAAAGGAATGAACACTAAGACTGAATTGAACATTTTTCCTTTAAGCTCATACGATTGCTTAATTGGGATGGACTGGTTGGACCAGCACCATGCCCTTCTGGATTGTCGTAACAAGAGGTTTACCTGCCTGAACGAAGAGAGAAATCCGGTAACAGTCCAAGGAATTCCCAGAGTCGTGGCTGTTAGGGAAATTTCAGCCATGCAGTTGAATAAATGTTACTGGAAAGGATGTCAATTATATGCAGCTCGGGTGGAAGAAGCATCCCGAGATGTAGTCTCGAATCTAGAAGATCACGAGGTACTCAAAGAATTCAAGGATGTATTTCAGGAGGTACCTAGACTACCTCCGAAGAGGGACATCGATTTTTCTATAAATTTGATGCCTGTAGCACCTTCAGTTTCGAAGGCTCCTTATAGAATGAGTACGCCAGAGCTAAAAGAGTTGCAATTGCAGCTCGAAGAGCTACTAAAGAAGGGATGCATTCGCCCCAGCGTGTCACCTTGGGGAGCCCCGGTCCTATTCGTGAAGAAGAAAGATGGGACATTGAGACTGTGCATTGATTTCCAGCAGTTGAATAAGGTCACTGTCAAGAACAAGTATCCTCTGCCAAGGATTGATGATCTTTTTGATCAGTTGAAGGATGTGAAAATATTTTCAAAAATAGATCTCAGATCTGGATATCACCAAGTGAGAATAAATGATGAGGACATTAGCAAGACTGCCTTTAGAAGAAGGTACGGTCATTATGAATTCACAGTGGTGTCTTTTAGACTGACAAATGCACCTGTTGTTTTCATGTGCTTAATGAATGGAGTGTTCAGAGATTATTTGGACAAGTTTGTCACAGTCTTTCTGGACGATATCTTGGTGTATTCCAAGACAAAGGAAGAACATGAACAACACCTGAGAATGGTGCTGCAGGTGTTGAGAGAACATCAGTTGTACGCAAAATTGAGCAAGTGCTCATTTTACCAAAGGCAGATTCATTACTTGGGGCACATTATATCAAAAGAAGGGATCGTTGTGGATCCTGAAAAGGTTGAGGCCATTCGAGAATGGTCAGCGCCAAGGAATGTGGCGGAAGTTAGATATTTTATGGGTCTGGCAGGCTACTACAGAAGGTTTATAGCCAGATTCTCAAAGATAGCTCACCCTATCACTTCCTTGCAAAGGAAGGAGAAGAAGTTCCAGTGGATTGAAGAATGTGAGAGCAACTTCCAGCGATTGAAGCAGCTACTAACCAGTGCTCCAATCCTGAAGATTGCAGATCCAAATAAGGATTACGTAGTGTGCACAGATGCGTGTAAGGAGGGGCTGGGAGGAGTTCTTAGCCAAGGGGGAATTTGTAATTTGTTATGAGTCCCGAAAGCTGAAAGAGC
>SNQJ01S0076326.1:9267-29041 GCA_010110895.2 Picea sitchensis
TGACCAAATTTCACTTTTGACTTAAATCTCCTAAGTCAAAGTGAAATTAGACACAAAGTACATAGTACAAGGGTAATAGTCTCCCCCTTTGTGTTTAGAGAGTCATAAACACATGGGGACCACTTTCTAAGGTACCCAAATATCAACACCTAGGAGGTCTAGGTCGGGGTTCCAAAATGTTAGACGATACCATTTTTCTTGGTTAGGAGAACTATTGTAAGCTTGGATACCATTTTTGTAAGTTGTTGAGTTGTAGGAGGGTCAAGTAGCTAGATCTTGAGGGTTATATCGTAGGTTGAGGAGCCTGGTGTGATCTAGTCATCCTCATAGAGGATTGTGGAACCGGTTTTGTAACTGCATGATCGGGATTGTAGTGCACACATCGCCATCTATTACAAAAATCTAAATAAAAGAGCATAAGAAGACAAATCTTTGTGGGTGTAGCCCAGGAGGGGTTGAACCACGGTAACACCTGTGTTATGTGTTGTGATTGATTGCATGTTTACCTTCTGTAAGTAGTTGGATGATGAATGGATGAATGGATAAGTCGGGGAGCTCTATTATATGTTGGATCTGTTAGAATGCATACATAGAATTAACAGATGAATGATTACTAAGAATAATAGGAAGAAATACCAGATCAATGCCTAAGAAGATCCGGTGGCATACCATAGTGAGACACTCTAATACACTGTCCGGAAATACCCCACCTATGACAAAGAAATGTATTCCATTGTACAAGCCTGTCGTCAATGGAAACATTACATTCTAGTAAAGGAGACGATCATCCACACTGATCACAAACCTCTACATTTCATACATGCATAGGTGAATTTGCAGAACGATCGCTATCAGAAGTGGTCCACCTAACTACAGCAGTTCCATCTCAACATCAAGTATAATATAGGGTGCACAAATCATGTCGCAGACTACCTCAGTCGACCTCCCATACCTAAACTCACCACTGTGTTCCATTCCTTTGGACATGATGCATCTGAGTGGCCCCAACTTTATTGGCAAGATCCGAACTTCACCACCACCTATCAGCTCTTGGGTACATGCACAAATATCACCGATTTTCACATTTAGGACGGGCTATTATGCCATCTGGGCCATTTTTGTGTTCCTTGCGGAAGCCCGATTGTACTGGTACAGAAGCCCAATTGTACTGGTGGTAAAGAAGGACGAGACCTGGTGACCCTACATTGATTACAAAACATTAAACAAAATCACAGTAAAAAACTGGTACCCAATTCCTAGGATTGATGATCTTCTTGACCAACTCAAGGGGGAAAAGTTCTTCAGCAAGATTGACCTAAAGTCTGGTTACCACCAGGTTCCAATCAAACCAACTAATGTCTAGAAGACAACTTTCAAATCTAAATAAGGTCTCTTCGAATGATTGGTCATACCCTTTGGCCTAACAAATTCACCAGCCACTTTCATGAGGTTGATGGATGATGTATTGAGACCCTTCACCAACTCTTTTGTTGTGATATATTAGGATGACATCCTCATCTTCAACAGAACTTGGGAGGAGCACATGTGGCATATTCAATAGGTTTTGAGCACTCTGCGGTAACACAAGATATATTCCAACTTGGAAAAATGTTCCTTTGGAATGAACAGAGTCCAATACTTGGGCTACATTATTGATGAGCATGGAGTACATGTCGATCATGCTAAGATCCAAGTCATCTGTCACTGTCCATTCCCAACCATATTAACCGAGCTTCGGAGTTTCCTGGGACTAGCTAATTTCTACCGACTGTTTATGTTGGGATTCTCCCATATTGCATGGGCCCTCATCCACGTGACCAAGGGCAGTGGCAAGGAAAAGTTCATGTGGGGGAAGGAACAACAATGATCATTTGATGATCTGAAGCATCACTTGTGCTCAACTCCAGTACTCTCCTTGCTTGATTTGCAACAACCATTCAACATTGAGACTAATGCATCTAACTATGTTGTAGGTGCAGTTCTCACTCAGCACAGTCATCCGGTGGAATACCATAGTGAGACACTATCAGATACTGTCTGGAAATACCCCACCTATGACAAGGAAATTTATTCCATTGTACAAGAATGTCGTCAATGGAAACATTACATTCTGGGAAAGGAGACGATCATCCACACTGATCACAAGCCTATACCATTCATACAGACATGAGGGAAATTGTTGATCCGGATCTCGGGGGCTGAGATTTGGATGGCTTGAATGCCGAGAGAGGAGGAGCTTAGAAATGCCAATATTGCATGAAAATAATCATGGAAAAAAACATGTAAATGAAGTACTTGGGAGGTGAGGCTCAAAGAGGAGCCTCACCTCTAAAACTCATTACTAGTAAATCACTCAGAGCTAATTAATCTCACAATGAACAACAGAAAATATGAGAGAAGCCAAAATGAGTAACTTGATATTATGAGAAGGCTTCCTAGGCCTTTATATAGCATTACAAAATGGTCCATTGGACAAAGTCAAAAAGCGCTCATTAAATGAGTCTCTATTATTAGCACAATAGATCTAACTACCCAACTAACTAAGTAGTGGAAAATAAAACCCGATACAATAATGGGAAGTGCTCATTAAATGAGTCTATATTATTATAATAATAGATCTAACTACCCAGCTAACTAAGTAGTGCAAAAAACCCAATAAAATAATAGAGAGGTGCGACTCTCTTTGACCCATATTGGCAATCTGTTAGCCCAATTAATTAACAAGGAGGTGGGTATCTCCTTGATCCACATGGAAAATCTATTAGCTTCATCATTTTATGACTTTTGCATCTGAATTCAGACCATATACCCCCTAAAATTTGGATTAGTTGCAGAACGACCGCCATAAGAAGTGTTCCACCTACCTGCAGCAGTTCCATCTCAACATCAAGTATAATACAGTGAGCACAAATCGTGTCGTTGACCGCCTCTATCGACCTCCCATAGCTACACTCACCACTATGCTTCATTCCTGTGGACATGAGGCATCTGAGTGGCCCCAACTTTATCAGCAAGATTCGGATTACGCCACCACCCATCAACTCTTGGGTACAGGCGCGACTATCACCGATTTTCACATTCAAGATGGGTTGTTATGCCATCTGGTTCATCTCTGTGTTCGTGCAAGGGAGCATTCAAATCTGATTTGGGAAGCCCACTACAGTCAGGTGGCAAGACATTTTGGCATGGAGAAAATTGTGGTTGTTCTCCAGAAACATTTTTATTGGCCAAAACTTCAACAGGACATCAGCAAGTATATCAGATCTTACATTGCATGTGCCATTCCCAAGCCATCCATCAAGAAGCAAGGCTTATACACCCCTCTTCCTATCCCCGATAAGCCTTGGGAATCCATCTCGATGGATTACATGTCTAACCTTCGGTCCACCAAGCAAGGCAATGATTGTGTATTTGTGGTCGTTGATCGATTTTCGAAGATCGTCATCCTCACAGCTTGCAAGAAGAACATCACAGTGGCAGATACTGCCAAGCTCTTCTTCGAACGAGTGTGGGTCCATTTTGGGATACCACAGACCATATTCTCCAACCGGGATAGCAGGTTCCTCAACACATTTTGGTCGAGTCGCTGGTCACTGTTGGACACCAAGCTCACTAAATCCATCACTTTCCACCCCCAAATAGATGGCCAAACAGAGGTCATCAATAGGATGATTGTGCACATCCTGCACATGTACAACTCTTAGCATTCTCATACATGGGATTAGATTCTCCCCTATGTTCACCACAGATACAACATGGCTCTCCATAGCTCCACCGGCAATATCCTTTTTCAGGTGGGACTGGGATTCCAACCCTTGGGTCCCACTGATTGCACTACCTTTGAAAACCACATAGAAAAACTCTTCCCATGTTAAGCCTGAGACCAAAAAATCCACCAGATTCATTGGGTGGATTCAACACATCCTCCAACAGGTCCAGAAGATTTTGCAGAAATTCAATGCTAAGTATAAGCAACCCCGTGATCAAGACAGTGTACCGCACAAGTTTCAGGTTGGAGACAATGTCTGGTTACACTTGCAGAAGGAGATTCTTACAGGGCCCCATCGGAAGCTCTGCCCACTTCGATATGGGCCCTGAACCATCACCAAGGTTATGGGTAATAATGGTTTTGATCTCAACACTCCACCATTCCTTGGCTTGCACCCAGTGTTCAATGCAGACCTCCTTCAGCCATATTTTCCACCATTATTGGACCCCTCAGAGATCGCAGAATAACTGACACCAACAGAGCTCAACCCTAACTGCATGGAACAAGCATCCACTGATCAGATAGTGGACACACAGGTCAAGAGCACTCACCAGCAAAGAATCCAGCTTTATCGGGTTGCCAAGGCAGAGAAGCTCCTACACCAAGCCAAGTAGCTCACTCGGGGCGAAATCCAGCAGAAGTGTCCTCACATGATGGGGGAACTAAAAGTAATGGAGACCATTCCTTCCTAAGGGGGGAGGATTGATCCAGGTGGATATTGGTGGCCACCCACCTATTCCAACTAGCTCCTCTTGTCAGTTTTTAGTTCAGCATGTTCTTCTGTACTTCTTTATAATTGTGGTTTCTACACTTTTGAGGTTGTCTAAATCCCTACACATATTCCAAGTGGATATTGGTGGCCTCTCACCTAATCCAACTCCCTTATTTTGTATGTTTTCATATCAGCGCATCTTGTTGTACTTCCAGGGCCGTTTTGGAGCCACAAACAATGTTTTTTAGCTTGCCATAGTCAAATTGTAGATTGAGTCAGAGTTTGACGATGTAACGTGTAGTTCTCTAAAAAAACTTTCCAAGGGGCTATCACGTGCCTAAAACGGAAGTTGTATGCAAAAGTTAGGACCCTGGGAAGTTGAGGTACCAACTTACCCATAGGGTCCCACATGACTTTTGGCATTTCACCTCCTAGGGTTAGGTTTTTGGATGTCTAGGGTTTTGACATTCATGAGTAATATTAAAAAGGCCTATGGAGCCTCATTGTAATCATTATGCTCAGACAGATGCACATAGAACCACATCTATTCTCATAGATAGCTACCACCATTCGAGCAAGTCTTTCAGTTCTGCAGTTTTACAGTTTCAGCCTATTTCATTTATTCAATAGAAAATATTGTTCACTGGATATCTATGTTGTTCTTCATATCTCTGTGTTTATTATATTCAGTCTATTAATCACTTGTTTCACTCCTAAATCTAGATCAGTGGTATCAGAGCGGTCTGCTCTTCATTTATTTTTTCTTGGTGCATGTCCTCGACAAGATCTGGGTACAAGAGGTTGGGACTCAAACCAATCGAGTTGTTACAATATTGATCGTGTTGAGACCAACAACAACCCATGGGAGATGAAAAGAAAGATGATGGAGAAACAGATCCTTTTAATATGTTGCTCGAGGAATCCCTTGCATGACAAAGGAACGAAATGATGGACAACTTTGCACAAATCCTTCAACGGCTACCCACAGGAGAAGCATATTCATCAAGCGGCCATGCAACCCCCTTCAAGGTACAGGTAAATTTTGATATTCCATTATTTGAAGGACCGATAGATGTGGATGTTGTAGATAAATGGTTGAATCTGCTCGAAGTCTATTTTTCGATCCATAATTTTTTCGATAGGGAAAAGATTAATTTTGAACTCCTCAAGGTCGTCCCTATGTTAAGGACCGGTGTGACACTTACTCTGAGCAAAGGGCCATAGAGGAATCTGCAATATTTGTGGTTTCCACTACATGGGATTCCTTCCGGGATGCCATTAAGGAATAGTACTACCCTATTGGAAGCTACGAAGACTAGTACATCAGATGGACCACCCCGCATCAAGAAAGGGACCAGAAAGTACCATATTTCACCAATATTTTCCATACTCTATGCACCGAGTTGGGTATCAAAGACTCTAAGCAACATCTGGTGCTCAAATATTCTGGTTGTTTGCATATACACATTCAAACAGAAATGGATTTTCTAGAAATCACCTCATTGGGTACGGCTTATAGATATGTTGTCAATATTGAGCAGAAATTTAAGCAGAAGAGGTGAGAGTTTGGATCTACAAACTCCTCATAATCGAAGCAAGGAAAAGGTGGCTCCAAACCACGCTGCAAGGGACAGAGAAAAGATGGCCACTCTCAGGACAACTAGTCCAAGCCACAACATAAGAAGGACAATGAGAAGATAAAGAAGGACATGTGAAAATGGTGTGAATACCATAAAATTCCTTGTCACAACACCAAAGAATGTCACTCCAAGAAGTCACTCGTGGTCGATATGAAGGCTTCTGAATCAAAGGTCGATTCTAATTCTGAATCAAATTGAGAAGGAGGGAAGCAGATTATCAATGTTGGACCTAGTGCCACTATCGCTACAACCAAAGTCCATCCAAGCGAACCAGAAGAACCAGAGGAAGGGGAACGCCTCTTTCACTCACATATGTGGGTAAAGGGGGCTCCACTTAATTTTATTGTCTATAGCGGCAGTCAAAAGAACCTGATCTCGGTAGAGGTCATCAAGCAGTTGGACCTGCCGACAAAACCGCACCCGCAGCCCTACACCATCGGCTAGCTTCGCCAAGGAAGAGATCTTCATTTCAGCCAACAGTGTCACCTGTCCTACGACATCAAGCCCTTCAAAGATGAGGTATTGTGTGGTACTGCTCCCCTTGAAGTTTTTGATGTTCTTTTAGGACAACCATATTTGTGGAAGCGTCGTGTTGTGTATGAGGTTAGACCCCGCAGTGTTATTATTACTTTGGGTAGACAATTGTACATGATACCAGAGGTAGCGTCGCCTACCACTATTTCTTTAATCTCTGCTAAGCAATGCAGTAAGGTCATTTCACAGACCAGGAAGTTTGTCTTCTTTTTGATCCATGCTCATAGTAAGCAGAAAGTCATCGCCACATCCGTGGCCTCTACACAGAGCCTATCTTTGCAACAGAAGCAAGTGGACGGGATCGTGGAAGAGTATAGAGACATCTTCTCCTCACCCATCGGGGTACCGACGCACTTCCAAGTCAAGCATCCAATTGATATAACCCTTGGTGCACCTCTGCCTAATGGACAAGTCTATCGCCACCCGTTGATGGAAAATGATGAAATCAAGTTTCATATCCAATAGCTTCTTCAAAGGGGGCACAACAGACCTAGCTCTGCCTCTTGCGGAAGCCTGATTGTACTGGTGCAGAATAAGGATGGGACCTGGTGACTCTGCATTGATTACAAAGCATTAAACAAAATTACAGTCAAAAACAGATACCCAATTCCCAGGGTTGATGACCTTCTTGACCAACATGGAAAATTTCTTCAACAAGATTGACCTAAAGTCTAGCTACCACCAGGTTCCCATCGAACCAATTAATGTCTGGAAGACAACTTTCAAATCTAAAGAAGGTATCTTCGAATGGTTGGTCATACCCTTTGGCCTAACAAATGCACCAACCATTTTCATGAGGTTGATGGATGGTGTATTGAGACCCTTCACCAACTCTTTTGTGGTGGTATATTTGGATGACATCCTCATCTTCTGCAGAACTTGGGAGGAGCACATGCGGCATATTCAGTAGGTTTTGAGCACTCTACGGTAGCACAAGCTATATGCCAACTTGGAAAAATGTTTCTTTGGCATGAACAGAGTCCAATACTTGGGCTACATTGTTTATGAGCATGGAGTACATGTCAATCCCGCTAAGATCCAAGTCATTCGTGACTGTCCAACCCCGACTACACTAACCGAGCTTTAGTGCTTCTTGGGACATGCCAATTTCTACCGACAGTTCGTGTTGGGATTCTCCCATATTGCATGGGCCCTCATCCATGTGACCAAGGGCGGTGACAGGGAAAAGTTCATGTGGGGGAAGGAACAACAATGAGAATTTGATGATTTGAAGCATCGCTTGTGCTCAACTCCAATACTCTCCTTGCCTGATCTGCAACAACCATTCAAGATTGAGACTGATGCATCTGAATATGTTGTAGGCACAGTTCTCACTCAGCATGGCCATCCGGTGGCATAACATAGTGAGACACTCTCAGATATTGTTTGTAAATACCCCACCTATGACAAAGAAATGTATTCCATTGTACAAGCCTATCGTCAATGGAAACATTACATTCTAGGAAAGGAGATGATCATCCACACTTATCACAAGCCTCTACATTTCATACAGACACGGGGGAAGTTGTAGAACGATTGCCATCAAAAGTGGTCCACCTACCTGCAGCAATTCCATCTCAACATCAAGTATAATACAGGGAGCACAAATTGTGTCGTTGAATGCCTTAGTCGATCTCCTGTAGCTGCACTCACCACTGTGCTCCATTCCTATGAACATGAGGCATCTAAGTGGCCCCAACTTTATCAGCAATATTCGGACTTCCCCACCACCTATCAGCTCTTGGGTAGAGGCGTGATTATCATCGATTTTCACATTCAGGATGGGATGTTATGCCATCTGGTCCATCTTTGTGTTCCTACAAGCGAGCATGAAAAGATAACTTGGGAATCCCACTACAGTCGGGTGGCAAGACATTTTTACATGGATAAAATTGTGATCATTCTCCAGAAACATTTTTATTAGCCAAAACTTCGACATGACATCAACAAGTCTATTAGATATTGCACTTCTTGTGCCACTTTAGAGCCAGCCATCAAGAAGCAAGGCTTATACACACCTCTTGCAACCCCCGATAAGCCTTGGGAATCCATCTCGATGGATTATATGTATGGCCTTTCGTCCACCAAGCAAGGCAATGATTGTCTATTTGTGGTCGTTGATTGGTTTTCGAAGATGGCCATCCTCACAGCCTACAAGAATAAAATCACAGTGGTAAATACTTCCAAGCTCTTCTTCAAACGAGTGTGGGTCCATTTTGGGATACCACAAACCATCATATTCGACCAAGACAGCAGGTTCCTTAGCACATTTTGGTCGAGTCTCTCGTCACTGTTGGACACCAAGCTCACTAAATCCATCGCTTTCCAAACCCAAACAGACGGTCAAACAGAGGTCGTCAATCGAATGATTGTGCACATCGTGCACATGTACAACTCTAATAATTTGTGTACATGGGATGAGAGTCTCCCTTATGTTCAGCACAGTTACAACAGGGCTCTCCATAGATCCACTGGCCATAGCCCTTTTCGGGTGGGACTGGGATTCCAACCCTTAGGTCCCATTGATGTTGCACTACTATGGAAACCACAAGATAGACTCTTCCCATGTTTAGTCTGAGACCGACAAAGCCACTAGATTCATTGAGCGGATTCAGCACATCCGCCAACAGGTCGAGGAGATTTTGTAGAAACCCAATGCTAAGTACAAGCAACGCCATGATCAACATATGACACTGCACCAGTTTCAGATTGGAGACAAGTTCTAGTTACACTTGCAGAAAGACCATTTTACAAGGCCCCATCAGAAGCCCCACCCACTTCACTATGGGCCTTACACCATCACCAAGGTTGTGGGTAACAATTCTTTTGAGCTCAACACTCCACCATTCCTTGGCTTGCACCCAGTGTTCAATGTGGACCTCCTTCGGCCATATTTTCCACCATTATTGGACCCCTCGGAGATCGCAGAACAACTGACACCAATGGAGCTCAACCCTGACTACATGGAACAGGCATCCAATGATCATATAGTGGACACACGGGTCCAAGGAAGTCCCCAGCAGAGGATCTAGCTTTATGGGGTTGTCAAGGCAGGGCAGCTCCTACACCAAGCAAAGTGGCTCACCCGGGGCCAAATCTAGTAGAAGTTTCCTCACCTATATAAGTTTCCTCACCTAATGGGGGAACTAAATGCAATGGATACCATTGCTTCCTAAGGGGGGAGGATTTATCCAGGTGGATATTGGTGGCCATACAACTATTCCAACTGGCTCCTCTTGTTAGTTTTTAGTTCAACACGTTCTTCTGTACTTCTTTGTAATTGTGGGTTCTACACTTTTGGGGTTATCTAAATCCCTACACATCTTCTAGGTGGATGATTGTGGCCTTTCACCAAATCCAACTGGATTATTTTGTATGTTTTCATGTCAGCACATCTCCCTGTACTTTCAAGGCCGTTTTGGATCCCTAAACAGTGTTTTTTTGGTTTGCCACAATCAAATTGTAGATGGAGTCATAGGTTCTCTAAAAAACCTTTCCAACGGGCTATCACTCACCTAAAACGGAGGTCGTATGCAAAAGTTACGACCCCGAGAAGTTGAGGTACCAACTTTCCCATAGGGGCCCACATGAATTTTGGCATTTCACCTCGTAGGGTTAGGTTTTTGGATGTTTAGGGTTTTGGAATTCATGAGTAATATTAAAAATTCCTCTTGAGCCTCATTGTAATCATTCTGCAAAGACGGATGCATATAGCATCCACATCTCTTCTCAGAGATAGCTACCACCATTTGAGTAAGGGTTTCAGTTCTGCAGTTTTACAATTTCATCCTATTTTATTTATTCAATATATGTGTTGTTCTTCATATCTCTGTGTTTATTGTATTCAGTCTGTTAATCAGTCATTCCACTCCTAAATCTGGATCAAGAGGTCCAGTAGTGTGCCACAACTTCCAACAGCCAAGACATTATGCAAGGGAATGTCCACTTCCACTTGCAACACGTATGTATTGTCACGCAACAAACCATGATACAAAGGAATGCCCAACACTTTTGGGGAAGATTCAAGAAAAAAGGAACCAGAAAAATCAGAATGTTCAGTGGATTTCTACAGAAACCAAAGATGATGGAATAAATATCAACATAGTTACGCGCAGAGGAGCTAAGACAGGAGTTGACACAGTAATATAGGAGTCAGCGCAACACCAATGGGTGAAGAAGAATACCGAATCACAGAAACAGTTTGATGCGGGGAAAGAAAAAGAAACAATCAAGGAGGCCAGACAGGAGTTCCTCACACAAGATATTGCGTCTACATCAATTGTGTAACATACTCATAACGTACCAATGTACGAGATGCCCTTATTAATGGATCACACGAGCGAAGTACCACCTATAGCACAAGTACCATAAAGACTTTTTGCAATCCTGTGTTAAGATACTGAAGGACCCATCATCCGTTAAAGTTTTGCAAAATAAATTATAAATATGTAACACATAGGAAGAGAGGAAGTTAGAACAGAAAACAATCAATCACCTCCATACGAGAAGGAGGACAAGTAGAGAATTCAGACTGAATGCCAACATTGGAGATTTCAATATGGGAGACATTATATTAGACTTAGGCTCTGAGGTCAACGTCTTATCTAAGAAGACGTGGTAATGTATGGGAGATCCCACATTAGGCTACTCACCTATCCAATTGAAGCTAGAAAACCAACACAAAGTTCTACCAATTGGAAGACTTAAGGGTGTGACAGTAGATCTAGATGGAGTGTGCACTAAGGCAGACTTTGAAGTGATAGAAATAGTATATGGTACAACACCTTATCCAACATTTCTTGGCTTGGATTGGACATTTAATAACCAGTCCATAATCAACTTGAAGACAAGGAAGATGACATTTGAATTAGGAGAATACAGAGTCATTGCGCCATTAGACCCTTCAGAAGGGGAAAGGTTCGTAGAACCAACTTGTCTGGATTTAGAGGAAATAAACTAGTTATACAGAACAACCATGCATGAACAAGATTATGTCAACCCAATCGTAGATGGAGTACTCAACTGGAGGAGCATCACATCATGTGCTTCTTATTCAGATACAGGGTTGGAAAATTGGCAGCAAATATTACATGAAGTGTGCACAAGAAGGTGCACAAGAATAGACCGCGCACTAAGATGGGTGGGTACAGAGATAAGAGAACCTCCCAGTTTTTATGGCATAAATGACTTAGAAGAATTCCTAACAAGATACGAAGATGAAGTATTAGAGAACGATAGGCTCTTAGCCCTAGACATTGCACTCAAGGAAACACCTGCAAGATGGTGGGGTGTGCACAAAGAGGCAGTTAAGGACTGGTACAAATGTAAGCGACTATTGCGCATCAGATTCAACGCAGAATAGAGCAGCAATAAAATGCAAAGATATGATGGACAAGGGACACCAGTAGAACATTTGATAAATGCAAGATGCAATGGAGGATAATACCACCAAAGGAATGGTTGCATCACTTCATCCATACATTGGAAGGAATTCCAGCAAACTAGTATGTAGACCAGGAACTCCACAGAGGCACTGCAAAATGGACAACATTACAGCAGAATTTTATAGTAACCTTCTCATTTGAACATGAGAACCCCAACATGGATTCATCACTCAAACAAATAAGAGGGGTGATATTTATTGATGGACTAGAGGTTGCACTCATGACAGAATACCAACAACAAAACAGGCAAACAGTAAAAGAACTATTGTCATGCTATCACATGGAAGAAGAAGGACCAGAGGAAGACGACTTGCGCAATATTCATATTACAGAAATTGAAGGGGAAAGAGATGTGGAAAGCCCATGTTTGGAATCAGAAGTATTTGATGCACCTTTCAAGGTAAATAAAGTCAACATTGGGACAACTAAGAATCCCAAAATGGCCAGCATTGGAGACTACAGGGATGAACAAACAGTAGAAAGGATAGCAGAGTTACTGTGCAAGTACAGTGAGCTATTCCAAAAAACCTTTACAGAGATGAAAGGCATAGTAGGAGATCTAGGAGAGATGAAGATACCTCTCAAACCTGAAGCTAGATCTATCAGACAGAGACCGTATATACCAAATCCAATCTATAAGCAAAAAGTCAAAGAATAAATTGATAGAATGTTGGAAGTTGGTATCATAGAACCAGTGGAGGAATCTGAATGGATAAGCTCTATGGTAGTTCTGTTGAGATTTCACTATGCTAGTCTCAAACATGAGGTTTATTTCCATTTTATCATTTACTTGAACCATAAACAAATGCAGCTACACCATTCACAATTGCTACAATAACCAAGATCACAAGAAGAAATACCATGCACAAGAACATAAGAAATATCCTGGGAAACCCTTCTCAACAAGGGAATAAAACCCGACAATCCTTTGCTATATTCTCAAGAGAAATACCTCCCACACCATAGACCTAGCACACAAAAGGGTGCTCTCCAAAACCAATAAGCTAGCGCCCAAGAGAGGTGTGCACTTCAGCCCTAGAATATGTACTTGTTGATATTTCCAAAATCACATGTGTGTTTTGTTTCCTTAATGGGGAAATTACCTTTATTTATACTAGACTGGATAGACCAAAAGTGGTGTCTATTGGCACAACAGGGCTGACATCAATAACTTAGAATATAATTAATAATTACAATATTAATTATCTTTCACTTTATGGTGGGGTCGACCTGTACCCTTTACATCACAATTAGGGTACAAGTAAATCTTACTCTTAGACAATATAGCAAGGGATCTCACACACCCACTAGTGCTCAGCCACTAGGGGCACGTCCACCTGTTCTCATCCACAGGGACATCCTACTCAACAGATCTATATCTCACTGAGTCTCACAAGAGAATCATCTGGACACACACCCACTAGCGGGATGCCCACCTTTGCTCAGCCACAGGGACGTCCTACTCAACAGATCTCTATCTCACTGAGTCTCACAGGAGAATCATCTGGAGTACCACATCATCTCAACTCTCTACACAAAGGATAATGATACACCCATCACATGGGCACCTTCACTCCTCACAGGGGTACACAACGTTCAATCTCAGTCTCAGATAGGAACGACACACCCATCTCATGGGCACACCCAACTCATGGGCTCTCTCACAGACCGACTCACTCAGTCTATGTCCTGGAGGATGTCTCACAAAGATGTAATCATCAAAATTTTCAAGAGAAGAAACAAGGGGAGATAAGGATTTGTGTAGATCTCAGAAAACTAAATGATGCTTGCCTACATGACCCCTTCCCTACACCTTTTACAGATGAAGTCCTAGAGAATGTGGGAGGTCAGGAAGCATATACATTTACAAATGGATTCTGAGGCTACCATCAGATCAAGATAGCCCCAAAAGGCAGGTATAAGACTACTTTTTCCACAGAATGGGGATCCTACCAGTACACCGTCATGCCTTTTGGGTTGAAGAATGCACCAGCCATATTTTCAAGGGTAGTACTAGCTACTTTCAAGGAGTTCATACATCAGTTTTTAGAAGTTTATATGGATGATTGGACTGTATATAGTCTATTAAAATATCATGTGGAAGTATTAAGGCTAATGTTGGAAAGATGCAGGAAATGTCAGATATCATTGAATATCAAGAAGTGCATTTTTGGGACACCTTTTGGAATATTGTTGGGACATAAAGTCTATAAACAAGAGTTATTGGTGGATCCTACTGAGATTGCAGTCATTTTTAATTTACCACCACCAAAATCAGTGCACTAGTTGAGAAAAACATTGGGACATACAGACTACTACAGAAAATTTATAAAAGGATATGGGCAGATCACTGCGCCAATGGAAAAATTGTTGAAGAAGGATACTAAATTCCAGTGGAATGAGCACTGTCAAAAAAATTTGGACACCCTAAAAGAAAAGATGGTCACAACACCTATTCTAGTATTCCCAGACTGGGAAAATACTTTTCATGTGCATGTAGATACATCAACTATAGCACTTGGAGCAATTCTAGCATAGCCAGGAGCAGGAGATTTGGACCACCCTATAGCATTTGCAAGCAGAAAATTGTCAGAATCGGAGTAAAACTACAATACTACAGAAAGAGAAGGCCTAGCTATGGTCTATGCACTTCAGAAGTTCAGACATTACTTACTAGGCAAACACTTTAAGATGTTCACAGATCATTCAACCCTCAAATACCTAGTCAACAAGTCAGTGTTGGGGGGGAGGATATGTAGATGGCTACTATTATTTCAAGAATTTGACTTTGAAGTGATAGTAAAACCAGGGAAGTTAAATGCAGGACCTAATCACCTGTCAAGGGTAATCAATGGAGAAGAACCTACCAACTTGGAAGACAACTTCCCAGATGCCCATTTATTTTCAGTCCAAGTAGCTGACGAATATTTTGTTGACATCATTGAATATTTGAGTATAGGGACTGCGCCACAACAGTTCAACACTGGACAGAAGAAAAATCTAGTAGTCAGAGCTATAGACTATCAATTGATTGTAGGACACTTATACAAAATGGGCGCAGACATCATTTTGAGAATATGTGTACTAGAACATGAAAGGCCAAGAATTTTGGCAGAAGCTCGTGAGGGAATAGTTGGAGAACACTATGAAGGAAAAGCTATCACGTAGAAGGTATTGTGTACAGGCCTATGGTGGCCAACAATTCACCGATATGCTAAGGAATATTGCCAAAGATGTGATGTTTGTCAAAGGGTTGGTAAACCTAATAGAAGGGATGAGATGCCCCTAAGACCATAAGTAAATTTGTAGGTATTTGACAAATGGGCAATAGAATTTGCGGGGCCAACCCATCCACCAACAAAAAGGTCAGGAGTGAGATATATCATTACTGTGACAAAATACTTAACAAGATGGGCAGAAGCAGCACCAGTCAAAGACTGCAGCGCAGAGACAACAACACACTTCTTGTTTGAGCAAGTGATCACTAGATTTGGATGTCCAAGGATTTCAATGAGTGCCCAAGGTACTCACTTTATCAATAGTACTATCAAGGATATGACTGAGGAGTTTGAAGTCTATCATCAAAAGAGTACACCATACCATCCTACAGCAAATGGAATAGTATAAACCTTCAATAAAATCTTGGATAATGCTCTGACAAAGATTTGCAATGTTAACAGGGATGATCAGGACTTGAAAATACCAATAGTATTATGGGCATACAGGACTACATGTAAGAAGCTGACAGGACAGACACCATTCAGATTGGTGTATGGGCATGAAGCGGTAGTACCATTAGAATTTTTGGTACCTAGTCTGTGCTTAGCAACAATTACCAACATGACAGAAAGAGGCATCATAAAGGAAAGGCTAAATCAACTAATGATGGAAGAGGATAGGATTATGGTATGATTTCACCAAGAACTACAGAAAGAAACAAACAAATATTGGCATGATAGACATATCAAGAGGAAGATTTTCAAGGAGGGAGACCTAGTCTTGCTCTATGACAGTAAATGTTTTCAACATCCAGGGAAATTTGGAATGCATTGGATGGGGCCATATTAAATGAAGACTGTCGGAGATGGGGGATCTGTATAGTTAAAAGACTTGGGAGGCACATAATTGAAAGGACTGATCAATGGGATTCAACTAAAACTATACAAGGACAGTCAATCTCCTAGCACTTAAGAGTTACAACACAGTAAGAAGAACATGTACATAGTGTATTATAGGAGAATCTAGGACAGAACAATGACAAAAAATATATAAAAAGGAGAAAAAGAGGGAAAAAGAAATAAAAAAATACAAAATAACGAAAATACAAAAACAATGGGGAAAAGTATCACATGCTAATTACCGCGACAGACATCAGAAGACCGCGCGCACTAAAAAGTAAACTTGGAACAAATGCATGCAAAAAGTAAAAGTGAACATAACCTGGTCTATAAAAGGTGGAAAAGCATAGAGTTATTCAACACTTATAAAATTTCTAGATCGGAGTGAGAAAGAGAACCCGTGCCCTAGTTCTCAATCACCGAAGTAGCAAGTCGAGGTCGCAATAGTTACAAAGGATGACTCCACCGAAGTTTGGGTAGCTAGGCCAGTTTGTCAGGGTCACCCGACAAGGCCAAAGGTGAAAAGAGAGGATGAAGCAGACTAAGAATATAGTCGAGCTCGAGGACGTGACCACCTTGGACCCAAAATCAATTAGCCCGATGTAGGTCGAGGAAGAGATCCCTACAACACAGCAAGGAGAGATAGCGTAGAGCTCTGGGGATGGAAATGGGGGTTCAAACCCTAACCCCGAAATGTCGGTGAGACCGGATGAGACAGTCGGACCGCGAAAGTCCCAAGCATAAGATGAAGTATTGGTCGAAGGCATCATCGATCAGCCAGAGTCAGCTGAGGAAGAAGAGGGCATCGAAAAAACAGAGGCAGGCACGTCTGTTGTGGGGCAGAAAAGAAAGACCCTTGACAGTATGGAAATTACCCTTCCATTCCTTCTAGATGCATTCCCCACTATCGATGACATGTTGGGGAAGGTACCAAAGTTGAGGTACGCAGACCATGATGTGCGCGAGACGGAAAAATTTCCAGAATTGGCCAAGGAAAACTATTTTATCAACACAGGGGAAATTGGACCCCTAGGAAGGCCAGTGCTAAAGCCCACGCAGTGGATTATGGGGTTGTATAACTCAGGTATAATGAACCTCTTGGACATACCGCATTTTGGGCGCGTAATAATGTCAGTATGTGGGTCAAGCAACTGGTCGCCCGGGTCCATGGAGGCATTCTTTGATGGACAGACCAGTACAGGTCGATATGGCGTTAATTTCCAAAATAACAGGATTTCCTACATTCGGTGTGCCGCTGGAAGACTTCTTGGAAAATAAAGCGCGTGAGAAAGAACTGGTGGAACAAGTGAAGGTGCAGTTCAGCACGACTAGGGGAAATAGAGGCATCATCATCAGAGAAATCAACGACAATGCCACAAGATTCTCCAGTAAGCTAATGGCATGCAAACTGCTGAGAAAAAGTCGCAGAGAGGAAGCGTCAGCAGGAGTGATCACAGTAGCATCGCAGTGCATGAAGGGGATGAAGTTCAGCTGGGTGTCATACCTACTGAGCCAATTCTTGCTTGATTGTCTCGATGTGCAGGACAATGGAACCGAGTTCCATTACCACTATAATGGGCCTTATTTAATAATAACAAACATAGTGGATGTAGTCAACCATACATTGAATGGAATCCACTATTATTACTTTAATGGGCACTTCATCCCCCCATTACAACCTTAGGGAGGATCCCAACACTCCACCCCATTAGAAAAGTGTTTCCCTTAAGGCTTGTTGTCAAGAGGTACAACCATAAACTAGGGTCCCATGAATAAGTGTTGATTGCAATGCTAAAGTAAGTTAGGGGACTAGGGTCCCATGTAAGAGTGATGGCCGCTATATTGAATTAGCCAGTGTAACGTTCCCGGCCACCGACCCCTGTCAGGTAACGCTACCCAAACAACCTTAACTTCGCCTTTACTACTTTGATACCAATTTGTGTGACAATCCAGCCTTAAACAGCAGGCCAGGCCATGCCACCGAGTAACTTTGCGGAAATAATCACATATAAAACTTAACCGGAAGATGGAGATGACATCTAGTATTCACACTTATACAGATATATCTATCTAATGCAATTAAGAAGAAGCAACATTTAACATATACATGCAACATATATATAAACATGCATTACTCATTAATTATAATGCAAATACAAATACACAGCATACAACGAACACAGAATTGACAGTAATTCCTACATGCAACGGAACACATGATAACATTTCAAGAATCACAAAAATGCATAACATACATAATTAAGCATGAAAATGATACTTATCTTTTAATAGATGACCACTAACTGCGTGCAGACCTTCCACGAACCTCCCAGTCTTATACCACGTTGCTCATCACGCTCAACAGTGGGTCACCCCCGAGCTGGGACTAAACTCCATCGGGGAAGAGAATTCTAGGCTTGGCAAGGACAACAAGGAAGTGGCACAAAACAACATGAAGGATCTTTTATCCCAGGATCCACTTACGCCCACAACCCACATATCATCATTCCCCACACGCCTTCTCCACCCCAGGAGGGTAAACCTTCACTAATACAAGTCCATCGACTACTACACCTCCCTTACCTTGGGCTTCAGCAACACGCTGGACCAGAAGTCTCAAAGTATTGTAGTTGCTACGGGACTCCCTTCCAGGAGAACTCACTTCCTAGCAAACTCTCTCACCTGGAAGAGTTGCTCACAGGACTGACAACCTGATTCTTCAATTCAGCTCCTACACAATACAACAACAACATTTAGCTAACACACGGGTGACAACAGCAACAGAAAATGGGTATGGACTCCCAAAATAGCGACAGCCAAACGCTAAGACACAACAAGGCTCAGGCGAGTACAATTGTGTTCAACTTCACAGGAGACACATGCGATAACTCAAGTACAATAGCAGGAATCCAAAGATGTGTGCTATATACAGAGGCGATGATGATGGAGAACTGGTTCAATGCGTGAATCCCCTGGTCAATCCGGAAGGTGACAGACTTCCAGAGAAACCTAAGGGTCGTGAGGAAAATCCAAACTGCTCAAGACGCAAGGATGGGAAGCAACGCCAGAGTGGGAAGCGAACCCCCAATGAGCTGGTTCCCTCAGCTATAAATTGCATGCACCCAAGTTGACACATGTCTTCCTGAAGCTGCATGAGTTCCACTTAGAACTCATTCCCTTTTTCCTGGGAACTTAGGACAACACAGTTTAAGTCAACCATAGCCTTTGGGAAATAATAATAAAATATTATTCCCTTAGAGGTAGGCTCTTCTAGCTTAGCCCCTAGGCCTAGACGCTTAGCCCCCTCCCTTACCCTACCTAGTGGAGCTTAGTCCACCATAACTCTTCTTCGTGGTCGATCTACACTCAGCAATGTAATTTTATTAATGATGTGAGTACTTACATATACAAAATTAGGCTCATTGGCCTTAGCATCTAGCTCACTAGCCAAATAAACACATAAGTCTCTCAACTTATAACCACTCGGCTCACCAACCTATAAACAGAATTAAAATTCAGCAAGGGCTCGACCTTTGAGTGTTATAATCCCCCCCCCC
>SNQJ01S0076326.1:45782-57941 GCA_010110895.2 Picea sitchensis
GGTTGCTTTTTTGTTTTCGATTATGTACAGTGTTAATAGGGGGCACATGTATTAATTCTCATCCTAGAATGAGCTTGCAGACATATCAAAATTCTGCAAGGATTCAGTGATCATTGGGTTGTATAATAGGGTGCAAAGTGTATGTAAATTACCATGCTTCGTCCTCCCCAATCTATACTCTGGTCATCTCATACCACAGATAGAAGCAGATTTGCTCAGAGTAACTGTAGAACTACGATGAAGGTGTGATTGTTTACTTGTAGCAATTTGAGTTATACCTCAGTGTAAATTCACATAGCCTTTGGTTCTGTGTTTTAAAGGAAATTGTCATTGTAAGTCGTATTTTTTCATTCAGATTTGAAACCCGATGATTCTATCACAAGTTCCAATTGGAAAACAAACAAAACTCGGATGAGCCAAGGGTAAAATACGGAATTTGGCCATGTAAAGGTGAGTTAATCCAATTAAAGATCTCGTTCTGCTTGAACTTTTTATATGTTTTTTTACTAGGAAAATATTGAACTATACCAAAATATTTGTGTTGAGTTTTTTCTCTTCTGTTCTAGCTCTCTTTTATTTACTAATTGGACAATAAAAATAACAAGAATCCATTATCACCGTGACAAAGAGGATTTCAGGAAAGAATTGGAGGTTTGGGGTCCTGTTCGTGCATTGGATTTGGGTTCCTTGGATTCTTGTTTGTGAAAGTTGAAACTACGGAGTCTGGCCAAGTAAAGTTAATCAAATTAAAGATCTCGTTCTGCTTGATATTCTGTTTCAACTTTCAAAGCATAAGCTATGCTTTTTACTCAGAAAATACAGAACAATACCAAAATATATGTGTTGAGTTTTGTATTCCTCTGTTTTGGCTCTTGTTTTATTTATTGATTGTAATATATCGACAATAAAGATAATAGGAATCACAACATCACTGCTAGGAAAAGGATTCCAGGAAGGAATTGGAGGTCTAGGGTCCTGTTCGTTTATTGGATTTGGATAGGAGACGATAAGGGATTGTCACAGTCTCTCGTGAAAATCAAACTTCTCCTTTCTCTCATTTACAATTGTGAGGTAAAAAAATAAGAATTTCGCCATAAATTTTCACCCGTAGAATAAATTATTTTCAAAAACAGGAAAATAAAGCAAAATGCAAATAGATTTGGAAGAATTCTTCCAATTCAATTCATAAACTAATAATCAGATCCATTGTTGGATACATACCCTATCTACGAAATATTCCAGATCTCCTATTTATATAAGTTCTCCATTCAACATCATTCAAAGGTAATCCAAATTTAGGTGTTGAACCGTAAAGACCCAACTCTTTTGCAGCTACAAGGAACTTGAAATACATCACCAAGACAAACTCATGTAGCAAGTATCTTCCTGAATGTTGTACACTTCGACAACGAATGCTTCTAAAGGCAAAGTTCATATTGTTTGTCTTTGTATATTATGCAACAAGTTTCATGACTTGATATTCGTGCAAGCAACATAGATCATGATTTTTCATTCCATCGATTGGTCATGACATTAAGTTTTTCTCTTCTATTAGTCTGGAAAAGTCTCCATGGAAGTCATCATACCCATGCAGAGGCAATATCCCTAGACTCAATCCCTTATCACTTTACACAAGCGAACAACTAAACCATGGCTTGCCAAATATTCATAACTTGGGTTGTCATGAGATAGATTAATAGTCTCACAATCTCGAAACAATGTATTTTATCCAATCGCTATTACAAGTAAGTAGGTTGGAATGATATAAGAAGAACTATCATTTTTTACAAAGGATAACTATAAATGCAATCACTTCATTTCTCTTTTTAAAAGAATGGAGACTGGAGAAGGCTTCTTCAACGAGTTTGCTATTGCTACAAGAGGGGGTAAAATCTGGGAGTTTTGGATAGACCAATGAGGAGCCAAAAGCTACGTTCCTCTTCACAACACCAATAACTTAGGCCCTATTCTATATAATTATAACGCGCATGAAGGCGATGTGGTATGGAGTGGATGAATAAAGTTTACCTGTCATTAAGCTCGTGGTGGCAGCTTTCAGGCAAAATACCACTATTGGTATCTATAGAAATCATTCTAAATTCCAACTTCCGAACGAGGAACGAAAAGCCCCTCCATCCATTATGGGTCTCTCGGAGTGGTGTAGCTTCTCTGCGGAACATATTAGGGCCAAGTAGATGCAGAAAAGGACGGGTAGATGCAGGAAAGATGGTTGTCCCAAAAGTGAATTCCTCGACCAAAAGAGCATCTTGGCATTGAGCTAGATTCACAAAAGCACCATCTCTCAGAGCAGAAAGTAAGGATCCTCCTATGAAACAAATGCAAAAATACTAATGAGCACACCCAGATGAGAAAGCTGCAGAGTAAGTGAACAAATATGATGTCCAACCCATAAAAATGCCCCGATAGTCTAAAATTGTTGTTAAAATACTTCTTACTCGACTATTTGTGGCGTGATGCTGCTAGGCATGGTCCCTCTCCCTGATGAGTTGCGCTTGGTTCAGAGCCCACAATCTCAGTTTCTCCTCAGGTTCCTCCGGCAAGGGGACAACTAGACGCATATAGCTTCGCCCACCCTTATCGATTGAACAAATAAAGACAGAAACGGTCTGAGACAGGTCTAAAAATTATCTCTAACACTGCTCTGTCCTGCTGGTCAGAACCATGCCACAACACCCATATCTGATCGGTGTAATAATTAATAACATATCTGCCATGACAAACTGTTAAAGTCCGAATATATTGCCGCTTGTTGCCGCCTTTTAACCCGCAATTTTCATGAATAACAAGACATAATTTTGCAAACTTCAGCCATTGAAATAAACTGCAATTTTCCGCAGAGAAGTTACAATACCACCAGAAACCCATACCAATCGCCATGGATGAATGAATGGATGTCAAATCCCGAGGAAAGCTACAGTCGGTGCTGACAGTTAGACGGGACTAACATTAATACTACAGTCGGTGCTATCGATGCTGACAGTTACAACCCACTAACATTAATGGAAGTAGTTGTGACTATTAATGCAGGCCCGACAATAAGACTTCAAAGTTGAAGTCCAATAGGATTCAAGATAAAAATGGTTTTAGATTTATTTTAATTTCAATAAAAATTATTTTCTAGACTTTCCTATGTTAAACATTGCCAATCCAAAAAAATTAAAATTCAACTACACAACTAATAGTTAGTCAACGACTAACTCATCGCTATAGTCCCAAGCCTTTCGGCAGGGACTAATAAATGTAAGACTAGGAATCATTCAATCTAAACATATTTTATTTTACTATGCAACAACAACCATTTTATTCCAAATTTGGTGGGATTAAATTGACCAAAACAGTTACATGATGGTGCCTCACAGAGTAGGAACATGGAAATCATATCAAACGGAAATTTTGTAGACATTATTTGAAATAAAAAAAGTTTCAACAAAGAAAGAAGATTTAATGTAAGCAAATCAAATCAAGAAACCAAGACAATTTGATACAAGTTCTTACTATTAAAGAATTGCAAGGAAATAAAAAAGAATTGTGAGATTAAAATTATCATGGGAAGATATCTTTGGCTCAAAACCTAACATTTAGAAACCTTTAAATGTTGAAAAGGATGCATTAGGAGGACCATCTCAATGTGAGGTTGAGCTAGTTCAAATTAAGGGGAATGTGCTTTATATATTTAAATATCTCGAATCTTTCGTTGGCTATCATAGTTAAAAGGAAAGGCATTGTTGAAACAGAGCTTAAATTTTTACCTTAAAAACAAAATTTTGGTATCCTAGAGTCTTTGCATTATTAAAATCTTTATAAAATAAAAATTTTCACACCAAATAAATTTGAAATACACTGGGGTTTTATTCTCGGAAAAAGAATGGTTGAGGATTAAATTAATATATGCTCCAAATACTTTCTCAAATAATATTCTAAATGAACCACAATGATAGAACTTGAAGATTTTCTAAAACATATCGGGATATCGAAGTTCGCGGTTTGATAATAACAAATTTCAATGCATATTAAATCCCGATCTCCCGACCTCCGATTTCCCGATACGCTAATCTTCTATTAATTCACTGTTTTCTTAAATCTCTTTTAAAAAATCAGTTTTAAACGTTAAACTAATCATATTGGAAAATCGCGTTTCAGCGGTTTTGAATGAACAAAATTAAACTTAACATCGTTTTCTCCCCATTTCCGATCCTAGATCTAAATCAATTCATAATGAAAGTTTGACCATGTAAGCTAATTACTTCTAAGCGTGATTAAGAGTAGTTAATTATATCGGAAAATCGACATTCGCGATTCCGCGAATAGAAATTTCCACATCATCAGAAATCCCGAATCTCCGATCCGATTTCCGTTCGAAAGCTCTTGATCAATAAAACTTCGAGAAGTTAAGCTGGATTTATTAAAATAGCGAGGAAAGTTAACGGAATTAACATATCAGCGTTCGGCGGTAGGGGTTTCGATGTCCCGTTTTCTTGACATCGAAAGTCCGGAAACAGATGAAAGCATTTTCAAAATTTAAATAAAAGACATGTATAAGACATGTGTCTATTATATATTCAAAAATATTGGAAAGTCTCAGTTACGAGCAGTAAAAGCATTTATCGGGAATATCTTTGCATTTAATTCATAATAAATGAATTTACGGAAATATTGTCATATATCACGAAATGATTTTTTTGAAGCGTTTATTATTATGGCTGAACTCGTCGATACAGATACACGGGACTTAACGAGTTTTCTCTTCTTACAGTACACTCTCCAGGCATTAGATCCACATTTTTCTTGAGGAAATACTAACACTAAACTATAGGCCCAAAAAAGACCTGAAGAAAACCGAAGAACTACCAGAGGAAAAATGATACCATTCCGGAGATACCACAATGGTAAGGTAGTTCACAATAATATCAAATGTCGATGGGATGTAATTACATGAAAATTGAAGATGAGCTTTCATTTTCGGATGACGATAAGGAAAACCATCTCCGAGATATCGCCCGCACAGGTCTTCATAAAGTTGCTACACGCCCAAGACTGTTTTCATATACAAACATGGTTATTTGGGCACTGGACAGAGTAGATGTTCCGACAAGAAGCATACTAAACAAACAAGACAAGGTCATCGGCTCGTTCAGACTAGAACATATACAAGTAATGTATAAATTATCACCCATACATAAGCATACTTTAAATTCGAGTTTTTAGCCGCATTTCAACAAAAAAAGAATGCGTTGAGGGAGAAGCAGAGACAATACAGGATATGATAAAAGAATGGGTGAGAGATAAAAACAAATTTAGGACCAATGCACAGGGGATATATGCCAACACTTCATTAAATGATTATATAAGGTATTTAGCAATGATGTTGTGCCGACTATATGGGAAAAGGGATTCAAACCACTTTTATGCATAATGGACACCTCTCCTAGAAAGAGGTTTGGAAGGAGAAGAAGTTTCAACGAAGCGGCATAAAATCTGTCAGATAATATCACCTCTGAAGTTATAAGGTATCAGACAGCTAGATCAAAGGACAAACAATTGCCTTCTACATGTCGGCTTATATAATAGATGCTATATGTTTTAAAACCCCATTTCCTTTGATGAATTGGAATTGGGATCCCTTTCTGTCTTGAGCACGATGCATAAATATAATTCTGCTCTGTGGGAGGACAATACCAAAGATCCCTTTTATGAGATATGTCACTATGTTATAATCCCTCTACATAGAATATTCTTAGGATGTGAACCTCCTCGGATTTAACATACCGTGATGGAAAATATTAAGACATTAGTTGATTTGTTTATTGAGGAACATTTCTCACACGTTAGGGTTTTTGGATGTGCTATCCACCACATGCACTCCCAAAAAAATACTTCCAGACAGATTAATTTGCGGAGAAATAGCTTATCAGCTAGTAAAAGGCGGCATTGGAATCGAATTGAAAGCTCAAAACAAGAGGTCGTAGCCTGGGTTTCTGTTTATATAGGAAGATTTACCTTATTGAACTTTGCTCATTGAAAAGTAGAAGCAGAGTCATTGTGTGAAATAAAACTAGTAGATATAGAACTACGAGAGCATATGATCACTTATCCAAATGCATTAAGAAGTAAACATGTTGCACGGTGTGGGTGGCTGTATGAACATGAGGATTCTTTTATGATGATATGTTCAGGAGTGTTAAATCATATGAGGAAGTCAAAGCCGAGTGCAAAACCTTATTACTTGATGCAATTGGGGTTTGTATCTTTCCAAAGAAAGAGGAGACAATGTTTACCTAAAGATCTACAGGGTGAAATTAATGACATCGAGCCGCGAGTGAAGCCGTTCCTGGTTTTGAAACCACCATGCAACATACAAGTAGCAAAGATAAAACAAAATTACGAGGGCACCTCCCTCAGTCTGGAGGATACTCAAAAGCAAAGACACACGGAAAAGGAAAGAGTCTGGAGACAAACCTAATAGACCTGAATGACTTTCCGGCGGATTGGAGGAACTGACTTCAACATGGTGGGCGGAGTCCCATTTTGACATTAACCCACTTGAGGCCACTTTGAAATCCTCGCTGATGGGGATTACGTATGTAGCGATCTAGAACCCTATCGTGAGGGATGAAATGCCATCATCGGACTATTTAGCCCAGGTAAGAATTTGTTTGAAGCAATTACATCGAGTGGGAAAAACGATCCAAAGAGACACAAAATCATCATCATTGAGTGAGGGAAAAGGCTGCCAGGGAATAGCCGGTGCATTTACTTCTGGTAGCGAGGGGTCTATAGGGGGCCATAGCAGCCGGCCAATATATGTGACTACGTAGAAACTCACGATCAACACAATAGAAGAATCAAGAAATCCCTGCACGCGATTCTGAGGGCAATTTGAAGAAAGAAGATGAAAAGAAAGGAGAATTGGATGGGGAATTAAAAGGGTCTTGAGCAAGCCAGACTAAAATATATCCAGGAAATTCAAAAGTTAGTAGAAATTTAAGAAAACTTATGATCCAAAACACTCAAGGACAGTACTTGAATGGCAATGAAATAAGTGCGCACGCAGAGACCAGGTCATCTCGAATATCAATCAATAAATCTATAAGTGTGGAATATATATATTTTGTAATCTAAAGACTATTCAAAATTATTTTTATGAATCTAAGAAATCCCTGGACGTGGTTGTAATGAAAGAAACGGAAGTTAAAGCTGTGAGGGATTCTTTTCAAAAGGAGTATCCTAGAAGCTTTTCTGAGGAGGAGGAGAAGTGGAAATGATCAAAAGTTATCTATTCCAGAGGAGATGAAAGGAGATGTGATGTTGAGAGTATAGAAACAAAGAAATTTGGAAGGATATAAAGAATAGTGCCAGAAGGAGTTATCAGCAGTTGCCAAAAATCTTTGGCTCTATTGAAAAAAAGACTCAATACAGGACGAAAACAATGGTTTATCTGAGCCATTAGAAGGAATCAACATCGATTGCCACCAGGTGAAGATAAGAGAGGAATTTGAAGGAAAAGGATCTCAAATGTCAAGCGATTGAACGTAATTAGAGAGGGTGAGAAATGGATGATGGCCCTAGTTCGAAGTGGAGAAAGTTAAATCTACAGAGAAAGCGATTGCAAACCAATTGCCAGTATTACAAAGAAGCTTTTTCTCCCTCAATGAAGCAAGCGAGGTGCAGGAGTTCCCAAAGAAACTTTAGTAAATTTTGGAAAGACACATTCGACAAGCTGAGGATAAAGAAAAGTTCTCCTCCCGAGTTAAATCTTTTAAAAGGTATTTCTATTTTTAGCATTTGTAATAATCATGAACGGTTGACATTTAGTTTATTGCAACAGATAGATTAGGAAATTAGTTATTTGCCAGCAATTATGGATGATATTATAAATGGCCTGATTCCGTGTGAGGGCTTAGAAGAGGGCTTCAATTTTGGAACAAGAACGTTTTTGTGCAACCCATTTTTAAAGTTTATGGAATACCATTCATGTAGAGATTGAATCCACGATAATTCAGTGATTATGTTTCTATCCTTCTCCAGTATCATTTGTTAATTCTCTTCTTGTTGTGAATTTCTAGCGAATGAATCAATTTAAGATTATATGTAGTTATTGTTTATAGTATTAGATTGGTTTGGATGTTGAATGTGTTACAGTTTTTCCTTTGGAATTATTTCAATAATTTTAAAGACTATTATACGTTCCTTAATATTCTCCTTTGTTAGAAAAGCTTCGTCCCCATTCCTTATTGTTGTAGAAATGTAAGATTCTTCTTCTCAGATTGAAACCTTATATTTCTCTTTGTCATGTTTCACCGTTTACGATCTCATAATTATCACTGAACCACGAAACGGCCTACTTGTGTCACTATTTTCTGTTTAAGTTTTAAAGTTGTGTTACCAATATCTGACACGAGATATGCGAGTAACAACTTTAAAAACCCTTTTATGAAAAAATATAAAAATTAATTACCTATAACAGTCCCAAACGGAAGACAACAAAACATAGAACCCGGTTTACAACATCAAACTAGTATTGCATTGAACATGTTTAACACCATATTACAAACTGCAACAAATACAACTGAGTTAGAACGATCGTGGACAACGATTGAACGCGATATAACCATCGAGGAACAAAGAGGAAGAAAAGACTGACGGTTGAAGCGGAGTCACGATCTAGTCTCCTTGTTTCATTGTTTAATAAGTATTATCTTTGTGGATGTTCCTAAAATGATTGTGTTTTATAGCCTTAAAACCCAAACTCTGGAACAACATCTTTGGCATGAATTCTTGCAGTAGATTGAAATAGCAGATAATTCCACAGGTAGAGCGACATTGACAGCTACATCCTTGATAATTGAGAACAAAGGCCGAGAAAACCTCATAAGACTAACAATCTTTCATGACTCCGCGTCTAACAAAGCCCCAGCTAGTAGGCGAAAAAATACTAGAAGAAATCTGGATATTAGACAAACCTCACCAGTCTCAAATCCGGAGAAAATTTTAAAATCTAGAAAATCTTTTAAACAAAACCTTTTATCGGTTTTAGATACAAATCGGCATAATTAAAAAGGTCTTAAAAGGAAAACAAGAAATCCACAGCGTTTACACCTGAGGTATGCTTTATGGGCAAATCGAATAGGAAAGAAGAAATCCATTGGTACATCACCATTTTAGATGGTTTGCTAGTACAGGATGTTGTTACCATAAATTGCTTTTCCTGTAATGAAGGCGTGGCGGGATGAGAATGAAAAAGAGCCAACCCTCGACCCGGAAATAAACCAACTAATTGAAGTTCAACAACGAGGAGATGCAATAGATGGTAAAATGCGAGGAAATATCAGATAATATGAAGGCATTTATTTGACCGCCAAGGCTAAAAGCGAGAAACTTTCTTCGGAGATCACGGTTCTCAAGTGGACGCTTCGGAAAGAAGATTACAGTAAAAAGTGGTAAATTTGATCACATCTAGTATGGGCCTTTTAAAATTTCATCTTTTGAGGGCAACAATTCTTTTTGTTGGAAAATTTAGACAGTAAGATTCTAAACGCCCCTGTAAATGCACGCTTCCTAAAACATTACTTGGAATAAAAATTGTATATAGGTATGTACAAATGTATGTCAAAAAAAAAAAATATATATATATATATATATATATAAAATAATAAAATAAAAGTTGTTAATATCACGGTTCTTTCCAAAGGACATATGAATAAAATTTTCTTATGAAAAAATAAAAGTTATATAATCATAAAAACATAAAACTAAAGAGACTTGATGCTTGTACAGTTCGTCTCAAATCTATAAACATATACTTTCTTCATGATAATTAAAAGTTAGATGTTCAAGTATGTACATGAAAGCCAAAGGGAATTCTGTTTAAATTGGAAGTTCACCAAATAATTGAATTCAAATGGCTCAATATGCATCTTTTTCCTTTCAAACTAAAATGCCTAAGTTTGAGATTAAAACTCGTATATCTTAAGTTGTTTCAACGGTGATTTGTCTGAACTTTTTAGCCTGCTCAAAAGAATATCCCTTGAAAGGTTTTCCCCATTCCTCTAGAAGCTTAGGATGTTTGAAGGTTGAGAAAGAATTGGTCTAGAATAATCAAACGAGTTGACAAACCTTGATTATAAAACTTTACACAGATCACCAACCCTGATATTTAAGTATCACTGATTGCCCTCACTTCATAAGCCTAAGCTAAATATAAGACAAATGGTGAAAAGGAAATTCACTGTGGTTGCTTCATCTAATTACTCTGAATGATGAAAGGAAATTCATTTAAATGATTGCTTCGATAAAATATAAAATGAATAACTTCAGAGTGAGCAATTTAACTGGCGGTGAAGCAATGTCGAATATAAAATTGGCTTTGTGAAGCTGATTGAAAATTCAATAAAGGGACGGATAACTTCTTAGGAGACTGAAGAGCTTGAGGAGCTGTTGGCGGTGAAGCAATGTCTGAGTATTTTTAAGTATGACACCTTATCTATAATCTATTCTAGCTATCTTTTGCGAAAACTGGATATTCATCCAAACTCTATTCGACTTTGGACGAATAGAGTTTCCAGTTTTAAATTGATGTATTCTATTTCAATTGATGCAAGCTAGAATGTTCAATAATCTGTTGAGTTTTTAAAAGATTATTCTAAAAATCTCGATACTAATTCTATTTTGGAATGAAAAGAAAATTTGGAATAAGACTATTTTTGAATTTCAATAAAATGACGAGGATCGAATAAGATTCCCTGAGACTGTTCGAGTCTCCTTTTCACCTTTTGGACAGTTTATCAGAAACAATAAAACTTAGGCCCATTATTACCCAATGAAATTGCTTGAATCGCATGTTCTCCTAGTCACGAGGAAGCGAGGTCCCAGTTGGAGCCTATGTTGATACAGAGCTTAAATTTTTACCTTTAAAAGCAAAATTTTGGTATCCTAGAGTCTTTACGTTATTAAAATCTTTATAAAATAAGATTTTCACAAATAAATTTGAAATACACTGGGGTTTTATTCTCGGAAAAGAATGGTTGAGGATTAAATTAATATATGCTCCAAATACTTTCTCAAATAATATTCTAAATGAACCATGATGACGTGGAATTCGAAGATTTTCTAAAACATATCAGGATATCGGAGTTCCTTGTTTGATAATAACAAAATTCAATGCATATTAAATCCCGATCTCGAATTCTCCGTTCTCGATACATGTCTTCTATTAATTCTTTACATTTTCTTGGTCTAGCAAAAATCAGTTTTAAGCGTTAAACTAATCATATCGGGATATCGGGGTTTTTGAGGACATAGAACGCTCGCATGTTAGAGTCGTGAAACGCGATTTCCCGATCCCCAATCTAAATCAATTCTTAATGAAAGTTTGACCACTTAACATCGTTTTCCCCGATTTCCCGATCCCCGATCTAAATCAATTCTTAATGAAAGTTTGACCATAAGCTAATCACTGCTAAACGTGATTAAGAGAAGTTAATTATATCGGGAAATCGCCATTCGCTATTCCGCGAATAGAAATGTTCACGTCATCAGAAATCCCGATCTCCCGATCCCCAATTTCCCGATTTCCGAAAGCTCTTGATTAATAAAACTCCGAGAAGATAAACTGGATTTATTAAAATAATGAAATGATTAACTTAATTAATATATCGCATTCTCGGCGATCGGGGTTTTACGATGTCTCGTTTTCTTGACATCGAAAGTCCCGAAACCCCGATGAAAACATTTTCAAACTTTTAAAAAAGGACATGTATAAGACAGGTGTCTATTATATATTCAAAAATATTGGAAAGTCTCAGGTACAAGCAGTAAAGACATTTATTGGGAATATCTTTGCATTTAATTCATAATAGATGGAAAGATTTCCGAAATATTGTCATATATACGAAATGATTTTTTTTGAAACGTTTATTATTATGAAGCTGAACTCGTCTCTGATCCAGATACCCGAGACAACACAGAGTTTTTCTCTTCTTCTGAGCTGCTCCGACATTAACAGTCCTGTTTCCTTCGGAATCTTGCTGCTAAACTATGGCGCCCAAAAAGGCCTCGAAGAAAACCGAAGAACTACCAGAAAATGATACCATTTCAGATACCACGGCAGCTGGAGTAGTTCACAATATCAAATCATGGGAT
>SNQJ01S0076327.1:14717-28611 GCA_010110895.2 Picea sitchensis
AAACATCTTCTAGGTCACTTGGCCCACTTTCCTTATTTTAGGGTTAACCCACTTCTAATTTCTCCATTAAATTTATTATTGAAACAATTTATTTTGTATTCACTTTGAATTATAATACACTCATCACTTACTTTATTATTTACCTTTTAAAATCTCTTAAACCACTTTGACTACTTTGACCTTTTGGGGCTTCTAGATGACATATGAGGGTCCTCCAACTTCGTAATACCATAGCTCTCAAACCGTGAGGAGTTATGTGACATTCCACATACCAACATAAATGGAATGAAACGTACTATCCATCTAGAATAGTATTACCTTAAAATATAGAAAAAATCATACCATTATCCATCAAAAAAGCTTGGGTCCATTACCCAAACCTGGGTTCTCCAAGTTCACATGGTCATAACTCTCTAACCATGAAGACTTATGTGACGTTATACATACCACCGGAAATGGAATGACAAGAAATATCCATATATGATAGTTTACCTAACAAATTTAATGTATTTCATCTCATTATTCCACAATTAAGCATGGGTTCTCTTACTCCGGAAAGTGTCTTCCCATGAGGGATTTCACCATAAGGGGACCACTTTGGAGTTCATCCATATTTACTTCTTATCAACCATGAAAAAAAAATAATGAGTCATATTTACATCAAATAATATTGGGTCCTTTACCCAAACCTTTGTGCTACAGGGATTTCTTCAAGGGTTTATATCAATGACAACCAACCTTAATCAACATAGAGGAGTATCTGCGATGGCCAAAATGTATTATAATTCCCATAAGTGGAGTAATGGAGACCCAGGTGGACAAACTAGTTTCTCATAAGAATATGAGAATCTATAATGAATTTGTGCACATGGTTTCCAAATTGAATTACACTATAGATCCATGTGGAAATATACCAAACAATTGTCCATGTCTATGAATAGGAAATACAAGAGTAGATACATGCCATAGGCTATCATAGTCATGAACAAGGCTTAGTGAAAACCAGTCTCAAAATCAATCTGAAGATATATGTATACAATGGAGTACAATATGATCTCCCATGATCACTAAATTCATATAGGTATCAGTCCAATGAAAGATAGAAACAACTCAAGAAAGCTATGACTATGAACTGATGTCTTCAAGTATTCTACACGATCTGCCAAAGGTGCAAGTATACATTATGTGAATAAAGGAGTTGTGGTCGAACACAATGAGACTTTGTTTGATTAATGGCCATTAAGGTATACTATTAACAAACGAGAGGTAGCCTACCGATAATGAAAGTAGGTATCAAGGCATCGAGTACATTCTTACAAGTGAAAATAAAGGAGTTGAGGTCGAACACTTGAAGAATCCATTGATCAAGAGACATTGATTTATTCCCAACTATCAATGGTGAGAGAACCTGTCACTGATGACTGCAAGCCTCTACGTACTCATAGGACTCTAGTTCTCATTTCCAAAATAGATGGGTCGAAGTTGATGGAAGGAGACTTGTTGTAAGGAGAGAATTAAGGCATCTGTCGTCATTCAGCACGAGGTACAAAGAAGGAGCTTGATGATTTGGAGGAACTCAGATGAAGAACGTGTTCATGAACCAATGACCTTATGCATCTTTCGCATGCACCAAATGCAATTAGTGCATGAAAAACACTCTTTGAATAGCATCCAATAAACCACCAATAAGGATAATGGCATCCAAGACATTATACGAATCCCAATGTGTGAATAGATTTCTTACCGTCAAACACAAGGGAAACCTCCCAATCAACAACCAATGATGAAATGTCGATTGTTGGGTTCAAGGTTACCTACCAATAATGAAATTAGGACCAGGGTGCACGATAGGACTACAACTTCATGTAACTTTTAGACACACTGAGGGTATGGACGACATGAAAATTCAAGAGTTATGAGAAATGACCGACACAGGATGATAAACATCCTTTGAACAAGAGCATGAGACACATGGATAAATCTGACAACACTGACTCATTGATGAAACTTTGTGATGCAGGAGGCACCAATCAAACTGTCCATAGGGACTGGAAGAGTAACCAGTCAGGAGAGTAAACACTTAGTAATGAGCTCAACTTCTTAAGGTCATGATAAACCCAAAATTTTTATGACAAGTGGACTTAAAAGTTTGTGCTCTATTCAAAGGTGACACGATTGCTGCCAACATAAGATGGTATTATTTTCCTTCCCGTCTTTTTTTTTTTTCATAGTCAAGTGAATGCTATGATACAGAGGAGGAAATAAGTGTCACTTGTAAGAAGCTAGTTCCAATAGTGGAACATACCTATGCTCAATGCAAGAAGGTGCATGCAAGATATGGACACTCGGGCGAATGTTTACTCTTGGGGTATAGGGTGTCAAGCTGCAAAGGATATAAACAAGGCTCTACTTGGCTAGAAAGATAGAATGAAGAGGTTGATGTTGCAGTGGAGAGAGATCCAATGGCCCGAATGGCATTAAGAATATGTGGGATATGAAATTTTTGGGCTCTCAAAGGCATGATGGATCAAGTGAGATTGCTCCATATGTTGGTGAACTACTGGGACCCAGATACAGAGACCTTCATCCTCGATGGGAAACCTTTGAGGATTGAAGTTGAGGAAATATACTTTTTGATAGGATTTTCAAGTCAGGGTGAGGTGGTGAACCTCAAATCCCAGGGATCTGGAAGTGGAATGAACATAGAGGAATTCATAGCCAGTCATTGCATTGCAGGGACCAAGAAGGTAGGGAGCCAACCCCCGATCAAAGAAATCAATAATATGAGTCTAAAGATCATTATCTTAGTGTTGACATGGATCACAGGGTTGGCCTCATTGCATCAGGAATCAAGGCCACTTATGTTCTATTAAGTGGAGTGCTTACGACCCACGGTTTACGATTGGTGCACCTCACTCATCGCCAACATGAAAAGCCAGCTGATAGACTACAAACAGGGTAGGAAGAGGAACTTCAGGTTCGTGTCTATCCTATGTAGTTTTTTCTTCGAGTGGGTTCCAGGCTTGGGCCCTAGAGTTGATATTGTCCAACATGGAATTCACGATCCAACCATGGCACGATGGAACGAGGTGATGAGGCGGTTGGGGGGTGGTAGGATACCAACACCCTATAACAATGCCATTTTCTTCTAATGGCGTAAACATGTGATAGGTCTGGAGGACTACCCTTATGTAGGGATTGATTTCATAGGAGATCTAGACATTCCATTACCACCATGTTCCACCTACGGAGACATAAGTATGCAATTTTTTTTTGAATATTTCATTTTTTTGTATTTTTGTAAAATAAAACAAAAATATTTTTGGATCATGTCAAGTACTAATTAAAACATGTATGTTATGTAGATGTGGGTCTGTGATAGCCAGATGACTTCCATGACACTGATGGAGGCATCAGGGGGATGAGCCAGTGGGAAAATATGCAGAGAGAGTGATTCAAAACGTGCAGGGAAACCTATCTCATTTGACACAAAGGATTCCCATGGTTCAGGTAGAGGATCTGCGGGAGGTGATGCAGCGATAGGTGGTAGGTGTGCCCCATGCTTGGGTGTGACTCTTTCGACGTATCGCAAACACCGTACTATGCGATCATGACACACATCCAGAGCCACAATCACATATGTCATGATTATTTTATTGATCGACCATATATGTATTTTGAGGGTGTGAGCCCCAATTTGTACTATAACACCATAATTTTTGGAGGGATGAAATATAAAAAACAGTGATCTTCAGCTTTACTTATATTACAATTTGTAAATTGGTGAATGTGTTTTCTTTGCTTTAGTTATGTAACAAATTCCAATCTAAAACATAATTAGCGTATGCATCAGATACATAGTTATAACTTCTAGGTATGTGATGATAATTAATAAAATAAAAATGTCGTTCCAAAAGTCATACTCGCAGGAATCGTCAGAGTAGAGTAGGGTCTCACACATAGTAACTATTGTTCAACTGAAATACTAATAACTGGGAGTCCATGCGAACCTCTAAAGAACTAATTCCATGTGAAATGTCATCATGTAAAAGCTCTATAACGATTCTATATTCAGACACATTATTCATTGATGGCCCTAGGAAAACACCACTTGAATACACCAATAGACCCTCGGGTGACTGAACAATCCAAGCGACATAAACCAAGTTACGTGTATGAAAAATGGCACCATATGCGAATCCTAAGTAGACTGAAGACTCCATTAACATCTTCCAACCAACGAAAAACTCGATAAGCATGTTGAAGATGAAAGGAGAAAAGATATATACACTAAAACACATAAGTATACAAAGAATTACACCCAAGCTTGGGGCTCAAGCATAGTATCTTTTCAAGTAGAGCTCATTCTTGGGCTCGACCAACATATTCCCTTCATAATCCTCTAATTTGTAGGCTCCTTTTTTTAAGACATGTCGCATGATATAGGGACCATGCCACATGGGTTTGAACTTTCCTTCCCCCAGTGGTTCTTTGGCTTGGTCGTACAAGAGGACCAATTCACCCTCAATGTACTGTCGAGGATAGACAAAATTATCATACTGGACCTTGACACGTCATTTATTCGCTTTGATAGCTGTAGCGGCATCTTGACGCTACTCATCTAGACTCTCTAGGTGTATGAGGCATTGTTTGAGATCAAAAGTGTCAAGGAGGAGTGTAACTACCAATATAAGAGAAGGTATTTTGCATTCAATAGGTAGGATAGACTCCACACTATGTACTCACTGGAAAGGAGAAAAACCAGTGGAAGTCTTAACTGAGGTTTGGTATGCCCAAAGCGTAGGGTAAAGCATGATATGCCAGTTGGATTTTCTCTGGCTGACAGTTTTATGCAAAATGATCTTGATAGACTTATTCACAACCTCTACTTTTCCATTTTATTGGGGGTAGTAAGGGGAAGAATGACCATGTCTAAAACCCAGTTTTGATGCTAATTCTTCCATCATTTCATTATGAAAGTGAATTCCATGATTAGTGACAATCTCACTTGGGATTTCAAGCCTGGCTATAAATTGATTGAACAAGAAAAATGTAGCAGTATTACCATCGGATATAACTGTAGGCATGACCTCGACCCACTTAGAAAAGTGGTCTATGGCCATGATAACATGTTGATGCCCCCTAGCCAAAGTTGGGTTGTAATCCACAAAATCCACCCCCCACTTGGTGAAGGGACCTATGATAATGTCCGGGTGAAGAGGGGTTATATGTGAGCACATCTTCTAAGTGAACACCTAGCAGGGGTGACACTTATTGACCACTTCGACACAATATTTAAAAATAGATGGCCAAAAATTATCGACTCATAATATTTTTGGGTTGTCGCAAGCCTAGATAAATGACCACCACAAGCCCCACTATGACAGTCATTAAGGACAAATCAACTTCTTTGTGATTCAAGCAACAATGAAAGATATTATCTACTCCTCAACAATACAAAGTGTCACCGATGATAAGGTAGTTCTTAGCTTGATATTGTATACACCGCCGGTCATCTCTCAAGAGATGTGGAGGGAACTTCAAGGTTTGTAGATAGATCAAAATATTTCGATACCAAAGGTTTGACGATGAGACAAGGAAAATGTGTTCATCCACAAATGAATCAACATGAATAACATCCTCATCCAAATGAGGGAATTCTTATATTAACTCGGCAAAAACTAATGATTTCTTGGATTTCGCCGAGGCAAAATCAAGATCAAACTCTTGCAAGATGACAATCCATTTTTTATATTTTCCCCCTATGATACACCTAGTAAGGACGCATTGAAATGGATTGAAATCAACAACCATAATAGTTTTGCAAAGCAATATATAGTTTCGTAATTGTTGAACTACGTGAACAGTAGACAAAGCTAGCTTCTCGATATGAGAATACTTAAGTTCAGAGCCGAATAAGTTTATGCTAAGATAGTAAATGGCGTTCTCACAGAGATCATCATCATCCTGGACTAAAACCATACCAATCATCCCTTCGGATGTGGCGATATAAAACAAGTAATATCTATTGTAGTCCATAGGCTTCAACAGAGGCATTGATACCAAGGATTTCTTTAAAGCATCAAAGGATTCCTCGGCTCTCTCATCCTAGATAGAATGAGTGCCCTTCTTCAAGAGATGCATGAAACCCTTAGTAATATTGGCATAGTTTACTATAAACCGATGTAAAAACTTAGCTTTCTCCTGTAAACCTTTAAGCTGACGAATAGTGTGCGGGGGAGGCAATCGAAGTATTTCCTCAATCTTTAAAGAATCCACCATGATCCTAGTCTCAGAGACTAAGAATCCTAGAAGACGACCTGACCTAACAAAAAATATTCATTTATGAGGTTCAAATGGATGTGGTAATAGCGTGTTGATGGGCGAAACAGTCCGTCCGTCAATTGAGAGAGTGGAACCGGTCCGGGGTTGTCTAAATAACCCAAGCCGTTTGGAATGAACCACCCTGACGAGTTTAATGGCTCCGTTGGCCGCTCTAAGGTCTTTTAAGAAAACCAAAGAGAAACTAATCTAAACTAACTAAACTAACTAAAACAAATAAAACTAACTAAAACTAAATAAAAGAAACTAAACTAACTAACAATAAATAAATTAACTAAAAACAAACAAACTAACTATTATACTAATCTACTTAAAACAAACTACTAAATAAACTAAAACTAAATATAACTATTCTAACTATTATATACAATCTACTAATTACTAATATAATAACTCAAATCAACTATCTAGTTACCAGCTAAAATATTACTTATTCACAAATGTACACTATAAACAATCTACAGATTTAATTAAAACCTGCAAAACTCATGTCTTTTCTGCCCTAAGACAACAAGATATGTTTTTTGATTTTTATATTTTATGAAAAGAAATAAAACTGTTGAAATTAAACGATCTAATATAAATCTAATTAAACTTATTTCTCAACTAAACTACTTAATGAAAATAGCAAGGGAAAGACTAACTGACCTGGAAGCGCTCCTAATTTGTCCTGTGCATGATGACTTTGAAGCTAGTCGGAGGAAGTAAACTCGCACCGGATTGGTCCAAAAGCTTATCGTAAATGATCAGTTGTGCTGCTCTTCGAGTTGGTTTGCAGGACAAACAAGACATAGAAATATCATAACAACTATAAGATGTGTAAATCTCTGCAATAAGGGAAACCTGTTATGCAAAAACTTATATTTGATAATTCAATCAATGAAGACGATAAACCTGTCATTCAAAAACTGAATTAAACAATTGTTATGTATTTTATACAATTGGAAGAATCCATATATGGATTACAGTGACTAAAATTATATCATTTGCACATGATCTAGATAGCTAAAGTAGTCATAAATCATAAACAAATTGATATACAAAACATGAAACAAAATGTTGATATATTGAGAAGCTAAAGCTATGACAAAACATCGATTCTGCTTCAGTCTGAATTAAAACTCCATATCCTTGTTCTCCCACGAATGAGGATGAACCTTATTACAAAAATCATAAGTATATTTAAGTCTCTCCATAGGGTAAAACATCCCTGTGGATAATATCAAACAGTTTTACATAATCAGGGAAAAATCCCAAAATCGACTAAACTAGGAAAATCAAATGCAAGTGAAATCTTTGAAATATCTCCCAACTGCTCATCAAAGCCACTGCTATTTCAAATTGATCTGCAATATACCAAAAACAACCAATTAGAAAGACATTTCATCAATAAAACAATAAAAATTTTATCCTACAGACTTAGCTACAGAATCATCTGATTCTGTAGCTAGTCTAGAATAGCATACAGGACCAGATAGAAATCAAATGAAATCTTTTCAAAAGAATCAAATCCAATTTAAATTTTCTTTTAATAAATATCCAAAACTAATCACTATAATTCCAATGAGTTTCTCATTCAAATTAACAAAATCGAAAAGGATTCAAAACATGATAAAAATGCTCTGTTTTTTTAGTCGCCATAAAATATGGTCAAACCATAACAGGACTGTTTCATATCAATGGTGAATCATATCACATAAGATACGATTTAATTCAACACATTCATAATCGATACAATCATAATTGATCATAATCAAAATTGATTTGTTACAGCTGTAACAATGTGCATAAGATTCATATCGTTCTAATCAAATACCAATATGGAAAGACAGTTACGATTATTGCCAAACATTCATAACAGCATCAAACTTCACCATAGATTTAAATCGTTGAACATTTACATAGTCAACAGAGAGGATCACATAGTGATCGTAACCATCAACAATAGTGATAATCATAAACTGGATAACAATCAGAGCAAATCGTAACTGAGTGAAAAATAGAAACAAATCATAATCCTGGGCATGATCACTTGCAATATGAACCGAGCTGATAACACAGTCAAATAGTGTGAATCGATTAGTTGGATATAACAGTTATGACTCATATCTATTAGCAAATTGATTATGCTTTTAATAGGATAGTATTCGAATTGGTCAAAAAACATGGAATAAAATCATAACAGTTAACCATTATTGCCAACCACATCGTATAGACTATAACCAATTACGAATGAAAACATTGACTGTGTTTGAAATGGAAATACCAGAAATAGCCTGTGTTTAGTAAAGATATAAACAACAGAGTATTCAATTGAAGCCAAATTAGAACAAACAAATCCATAATGTGATCAATCGAATCAAGGCTAAATCCAATCAAAGCAAATTTGAGAAACTAAATTCGATTAATCAAAACAAAATTATATACAATAACACATGCTTGAGTGTCAAAACAAATCCACGCTGTAAACAAAGCTTATGAGTTTATCATATAAACAGGTGATAATCATACCAGTGAGGCTGTTCGAGCTATGCCAATTTTGAATTGACAACTGTTGTAGCCGACTCCACATTCTTAAACAAAATCGAACCTGTTGTTTGCTGTTTCTTATCGGTGGCTGTCGATTTAGACTTATGATTGGTGAGCCTTGCAACTTGATCCTCCAGAGCATGAATTCTGGACTACAGCATTGGCACGTCAAGGTAATACCTCTCTAGCCATGAGCCAGACTGATCACATGGTGGAGCAGCTGGTTTGGATAGAACGGGAGGGGGTTTAGATGAGTCACCAAGGTTTTCACAAGGCATTTTGATGCCTGGGTAATCAGGATTATTTTGCAAGCAAGGTGGTAATTTTTTGAAAAAATCGTATGAGGGTTTGTCGCACAGACCTTCATAATAGGGATACTCACTTGCCAGGTAACGTTCTACCTCCGAGTCAGAATCTTCACTCACCATGATAGGGTCAGGATTGACAGGGTGTCTTGGTTTGTTTCTTGCCATGCGAGAGATTAATCGGGCATTTTTATTACCTTTAGAATTCGCATTAGGCTTGGTTTTAGGCTTTTTAGCCACAGGTTTAACATTTTCCACATCCTTGGTGACAGAACTGGGTAGGTCAATAGGCGAGTCGGGTAGGGGTTTAGGTAACAGATCACTGTAAGGCACAGGGGGTACTATCTTGCTCTTTCTCACCACAGGTTTGTCAACCTGTGGTGGGCTTGAGTCCTCAAACTTATTGCGATAAATAAATTCACTCCAACAGTCTCGGCGTAACCCCAAATGACTAACCACAAGCATTTTAATTAACCCAAAATGAAAAAGGCTATTATCGGGCTGGTTCTGTTTATACCTTTTAGACATTTTAAACAAACTCCTATGCAGGTAATAAGGCATATTAAGTTCATAGCCCATGAAAACCATAAGTAGCCGAAGGTGATACAAGAAAATGAAACCATACCAGCCCTCGCAGGTGATAAATTGCTTGGTTATCATCAGCAGGTCATGCCAACATTGCTTGAGCATATTTGTAGGCAAACCTTTGTCACATGAGTTCACCTTTCGAGACTGGAAGAGCAATGTCCACGGGACATCTTCCACTTTGCAATTTTTTTACCATTTCTGTCCAATAGTAGGTAGACCGGTAGCTAAACTAAGAAATTGCTCGTCAATTTCCAACTGCACATCCCCAACCTTGGCTCGGCAACCATCAAAGGTTAACGCGAATTGTCGAGCCACACCAGGGTTAAAGCCATCAAACTTTCAGATGAATGGGAGCCAGCCAAACTCCTCAAGGTCACTGTAAGCACCATCAAACATCAATAAAGCTTGGCAACCATTGGGCTCAACCCTTACGACTGGATCCATGGTGCGGGCTCATGGTAGGGTTTGGATTGAACACAACAACACAGAAGCAAAATTGTTTGGGTTAACAGCTATGAGCTCTCAAAGGGGAGGTAAATTAATGTGCGCGTGCGAGGGTGGTGGGATTACCACCACCATGCAGCATAGTAATGGCACAGTACAACACTATTTAATCAATTATGACATCACTCAAACCATATTAATTGGCCAACCCGAGAATCAAACGGTGGATAATTATATCAATGTGCCATTGTATAGTTTGAAACCATGAACGTTCAACGTTAAATCAAAACCAAAGTTAATTATGCGCCTGTAATAATTCAAACCAATGTTAAATCAAAATCCAAATGTTTCACCAACGCGCCATGTGTATAACTTCAAACTATTTCCATTCAATATGAAATCAAACTCATATGTCACCCATGCGCTTGTTGCATAATGTGTAATCAAAGTTTAGTACATTGTGACCAATGATTTTATAAGGTCGACAAGCTAAGAGCTTATAATAATAAGGATCACATCAAAAAAAATCAACCATGACCCCTATATCATCAAGTATAACCAATAGATTTTCATGCTCAATGCCTTATCAAATAAAAGTCAAGTAGTCAAAGCTAGAATAGGCAAATAGTCATAGTTCGAAAAATCAATCCAGCCACTTAATAACAAACCAAAGGTAAGTTCCTTTTAGAATATCAATAAAAACAATCATGACAGTTTGAATAACGATGGAGGAGTTTTCACGCTTTTAGTCGTGAAAACTGAATCGACCAATTTGCAAGTGTCGCATGAATTGAAACATTGTTTATTTGCAGAATGCGACGATAATTTCAAGTTCAAAAGATAAAGGTGTAGGCAGCTTATAGGGAATTTGAAAAATTGAATTGGCTGCCAACAATGGCGATGCACTGGGAGAAGCAGTTATCTCTGTCAAAATAAATAAATTCAGATTAGGACAACAGAGAAAAATTCAACTCACAAAACAACAACCAGAAAATCGTACAAACATCATCATTTACCATCTTTTCCAGCGATGTTTTAAAAGATGAAAACTAATAACAGTCTTAAGATTGGTAAGTCACAATATTAATGATAAAATCTTCAATACTATTGGCATGGCCACTGCTGCTAGCAGGCGTCCATAGCCTCGACAGGGTTTCCATTTAACCCACTCGGACATCTGTATCCCGTCAAGAAGCTCTGGATCAGAATAAAGGACAATAAGAGGTTATTTATAATTTTTTACAGATTTTCATTTACCCGACATTGCTTCGCTGCCAGCGGGCCTGTTCAGTACCCCGACGAAGTTGTCTTGGCGCCATGCTTGCATTTACCCATTGCCAGCAGACCTGTTCAGTATCCCGACGGGTTTACAAACACTTCCCACATCTCTTATTAACATTTTTATTTTGTTTTTCTTTTATGGATAGCTGAGCGGGGTGACGCTGAAAAATCTTGATATTTTATCATATTTTTTTTTTAGACCTCATCAGATTTTTATTTTTTTTGACTCCAGAAATGTTTTATTTACAAAACAACTTGCTATGACAGGGAGACATCCTTTTGAGTCATTCCTCTACGGAAAAGGGACAACGTAAAAAGACAATAGATGATCATGACAAACTTCACTCAGAGATTGAAATTAAAAAACTTCTTTCAAACAACAAAATTTCCAACATAAATATCAGTTTTTTAGAAATATATATCATTGATGTTCATACAAACTTTCAGAAGTTATTTCAGCGAAGAAATTTTTCTGTGGTCTTTGTCTGAGTGGCTTAGTGCACAAGTATGCATATGTTTCANAAAACGAAAACAAAGGCAAAAATAAAAACAACGGAAATATTTACATAATATACAAGGGTAATAATCAAGCAAAGTATCTTTTTAGGGCTTGTCCATTCACTGGATAGGTGTCAAGCTGCCCTTCAAGATTCTTCAATCGAAAGGAACTAGGACCCAACTTTTTAGCAATAAAAAATGGCCCAAGCCACAAATTTTGAAACTTGGTGTGCTCACCCTTCCCTTCGTGTGGTTTGTCCCACTTTAACACGAGATCGCCTACTTCAAAATTCCTATTAGAAGTAGAACTAGAATCGAACCAGCTTTTAATCAGTTGTTGATGTTGTTCTAACTTACGCTTAGCTTGGGTTCTTACTTCTTCTAACTTCATCAAAGCGTTAATACGGCTTTCTAAAGGGGGACAATCTTCTTCTAGAACTTTTTGTGTCAATTGAAGCGAAGGAAGAAGAATGTGAGGTGGCAGAATGGCTTCTCTGCTATAAACGAGAAAAAAGGGGGAATTACCTATAGCAGCTTTGGGTGTTACCCTATCATCCCACAGCACATTAAGCAGTGCATTGTGCCAATTCTTGTGATTTTCAACCACGGTCCTCTTGATAATTTTGATCAAGTTCTTGTTTGTTGATTCTGCTAAGCCGTTGCCCTGGGGTAAGTAACTAGCGGAATACTTAATCTTTATTCCTTTCTCCAAAGCGAACTCACTCATCTCAAGAGAAGAAAAGTATGAAGCGTTATCAAAGACTAGACAATCAGGGATACCGAAAAGAGTGATGATATTCGAATTCAGAAAAGCAATCACCTGACTTGTGTTAACAATTCTTAGCACAGTGGCTTCAGACCATCGAGTAAAGTAATCAGTGGTTGTCATAATATACTTGTGTTGTTGTGAGGATGAAGGGTTAATAGGACCAATGATATCAAGGCCCCATTGCTGGAAAGGAGAATCGACTGAAACGGGTTGCAAGGGGAAGGCTGGCTTTTGCAATCGCCCCGATGCTTTCTGACAAATGACACATTTATGACACAAGGCATGGGCGTCCCTAAAGAGTGTAGGCCAGTAGTAACCGTCTCTTAAAACCTTATGGGCAGTGGTGTCGCCACCGAAGTGACCACCAGCTTCTCCTGCATGCAACTCAAGCAAGATTCTTTCTGCTTCGTCCTTTTCAAGACAGTGCATCAATACACCGTCAAAATTCTGAGGAAACAGTATACCGTTAACTAGATGAAAGGAGGCAGACTTTAGTCTCAACATTATTCTTTTGGCGGGGTCAAGGTGACAGGGTGCTGATCCATGTTCAAGACAAAATCTAATATCGTCGTACCAAGGACTAGCGAGGTTTTGTGTGAAACAAATCAAACTTTGATCACATTTTTCTAGGTTTGACGTATGACTATATTCTCGTTGTCCTATTTCTGAATCAACTACCAACTTACACAACCCTTGGCCTCACACAATCTGTGCTGGGGTGATCTCTAAGTCATACTCCTGTAAGGAGGTGACCCAGTTGGCTCTCTTCTCTCCTAACTCCTTTTGCACCAACAAGTTCCTTACGGCAGGGTAGGGAACAATGACCTTCGTCTTTGACTTCAAAAGATAGGACCGGAAATGCTTAACTGCTTTGAAAGCAACATAGGCTTGCCGATCAACTACTGGGTAGTTAAGTTCAGCACCTTTGAAAGCAGATCTCATAAAAGCGATGGGTACTTCGTTGTTCTCAGAATTCTTCTGAGTTAGGACTGCGGCATAGGAACGATCAGAGGCAAAAGTATAGAGTGTAAAGTCTTGAGAGAAATCAAGGCTCATGAGAGACGAAGCGTCTATTATGGCCTTCTTTATAGAATTGAAAGCTTGGTTTTCTGTAAGTCCCCAGTGATATTGGGTGTCT
>SNQJ01S0076327.1:36798-48223 GCA_010110895.2 Picea sitchensis
GATATCAGAGAAGTCTAAAGGTTGACCCCACGGACGGTTTGGCTGCCTCAAACTGGCTAAGGCACTATGTGTTTTAATAAGAGATCGGTGGACAATCTCTGCCAAGTCACCACTTGTAGGATTAGGGGTTGTTGGCTCAACTGTGATCTGTGGATCTTCAGTTGAAGTAGTTGTTGTTTGGAGGGGAATATTATCTTGTGAATGACTCCTAGTCACTATAGGTGAATGTTTAGGTGGAGGGGGAGTCTTACGACCACCTCGTGCCATTAATTAAGTTCAAGCCCTTCTTCTAGCACCATTTGTTGACGAGCGAAACAGTCTGTCCGTCAATTGAGAGAGTGGAACCGGTCCGGGGTTGTCTAAATAACCCAAGCCGTTTGGAATGAACCACCCTAACGAGTTTAACGGATCCGTTGCCCGCACTAAGGTCTTTTAAAAAAACCAAAGAGAAACTAATCTAAACTAACTAAACTAACTAAAACAAATAAAACTAACTAAAACTAAATAAAACTAAATAAAAGAAACTAAACTAACTAACAATAAATAAATTAACTAAAAACAAACAAACAAACTATTATACTAATCTACTTAAAAAAAAATACTAAATAAACTAAAACTAAATATAAATATTCTAACTATTATATACAATCTACTAATTACTAATATAATAACTCAAATCAACTATCTAGTTACCAGCTGAAATATTACTTATTCACAAATGTACACTATAAACAATCTACAGATTTAATTAAAACCTGCAAAACTCATGTGTTTTCTGCCCTAAGACAGCAAGATATGTTTTTTGATTTTTATATTTTATGAAAAGAAATAAAACTGCTGAAATTAAACGATCTAATATAAATCTAATTAAACTTATTTCTCAACTAAACTAGGGAAAGACTAACTGACCTAGAAGCGCTCCTAATTTGTCCTGTGCGTGATGACTCTGAAGCTGGTCGGAGGAAGTAAACTCGCACCGGATTAGTCCAAAAGATTCTCGTAAACGATCGGTTGTGCTGCTCTTCGAGTTGGTTTGCAGGACAAACAAGACATAAAAATATCATAACAACTATAAGATGTGTAAATCTCTGCAATAAGGGAAACCTGTTATGCAAAAACTTATATTTGATAATTCAATCAATGAAGAAGATAAACATGTCATTCACAAACTGAATTAAACAATTGTTATGTATTTTATACAATTGGAAGAAACCAGATATGGATTACAGTGATTAAAATTATATCATTTGCACATGATCTAGATAGCTAAAGTAGTCATAAATCATAAACAAATTGATATACAAAACATGAAACAAAATGTTGATATATTGAGAAGCTAAAGCTGTGACAAAACATCAATTCTGCTTCAGTCTGAATTAAAAATCCATATCCTTGTTCTCCCACGAATGAGGATGAACCTTATTACAAAAATCATAAGTATATATAAGTCTCTCCACAAGGTAAAACATCCCTGTGAATAATATCAAATAGTTTTACATAATCAGGGAAAAATCCCAAAATCGACTAAACTAGGAAAATCAAATGCAAGTGAAATCTTTGAAATATCTCCCAACTGCTCATCAAAGCCACTGCTATTTCGAATTGATCTGCAATATACCAAAAACAACCAATTAGAAAGACATTTCATCAATAAAACAATAAAATTTTTATCCTACAGACTTAGCTACAGAATCATCCGATTCTGTAGCTAGTCTAGAATAGCATACAGGACCAGATAGCAATCAAATGAAATATTTTCAAAAGAATCAAATCCAATTTAAATTTTCTTTTAATAAATATCCAAAACTAATCACTATAATTCCAATGAGTTTCTCATTCAAATTAACAAAATCGAAAAGGATTCAAAACATGATAAAAATGCTTTGTTTTTTTAGTCGCCATAAAATATGGTCAAACCATAACAGGATTGTTTCATATCAATGGTGAATCATATCACATAAGATACGATTTAATTCAACACAATCATAATAGATACAATCATAATTGATCATAATCAAAATTGATTTGTTAAGGCTGTAACAATGTGCATAAGATTCATATCGTTCTAATCAAATACCAATATGGAAAGACAGTTACGATTATTGCCAAACATTCATAATAGCATCAAACTTCACCATAGATTTCAATCATTGAGCATTTACATAGTCAACAGACAGGATCACATAGTGATCGTAACCATCAACAATAGTGATAATCATAAACTGGATAACAATCAGAGCAAATCGTAACTGAGTGAAAAATAGAAACAAATCGTAATCCTGGGCATGATCACTTGCAATATAAACCGATCTGATAACACGTTCAAATAGTGTGAATCGATTAGTTGGATATAACAGTTATGACTCATATCTATTCACAAATTGATTATGCTTTTAACAGGATAGTATTCGAATTGGTCAAAAAACATGGAATAAAATCATAACAGTTAACCATTATTGCCAACCACATCGTATAGACTATAACCAATTACGAATGAAAACATTGACTGTGTTTGAAATGGAAATACCAGAAATAGCCTTTGTTTAGTAAAGATATAAATAATAGAGTATTCAATCGAAACCAAATTAAAACAAACAAATCCATAATGTGATCAATCGAATCAAAGATAAATCCAATCAAAGCAAATTCGAGAAACTAAATTCGATTAATCAAAACAAAATTATATACAATAACACATGCTTGAGTGTCAAAACAAATCCACGTTGTAAACAGAGCTTATGAGTTTATCATATAAACAGGTGATAATCATACCAGTGAGGCTGTTCGAGCTATGCCAATTTTGAATTGGCAACTGTTGTAGCCGACTCCACATTCTTAAACAAAATCGAACCTGTTGTTCGTTGTTTCTTATCAGTGGCTGTTGATTTAGCCTTCTGATTGGTGAGCCTTGCAACTTGATCCTCCAGAGCATGAATTCTGGACTGCAGCATTGGCATGTCAAGGTAATACCTCTCTAGCCATGAGCCACATTGATCACATGGTGGAGCAGCTGGTTCGGATAGAACAGGAGGGGGTTTAGACGAGTCACCGAGGTTTTCACAAGGCATTTTGATGCCTGGGTAATCGGGATTATTTTGCAAGCAAGGTGGTAAGTTTTTGAAAAAATCGTATGAGGGTTTGTCGCACAGACCTTCAGAATGGGGATACTCACTTTCCAGGTAACGTTCTACCTCCGAGTTAGAATCTTCACTCACCATCATAGGGTCAGGATTGACAGGGTGTCTCGGTTTGTTTCTTGCCATGCGAGAGATTAATCGGGCATCTTTATTACCTTTAGAATTTGCATTAGGCTTGGTTTTAGGATTTTTAGCCACGGGTTTAACATTTTCCACATCCTTGGTGACATAACTGGGTAGGTCAATAGGCGAGTCGAGTAGGGGTTTAGGTAACATATCACTGTAAGGCACAGGGGGTACTATCTTGCTCTCGCTCACCACAGGTTTGTCAACCTGTGGTGGGCTTGAGCCCTCAAACTTATTGCGATAAAGAAAGTCACTCCAACAGTCTCAGCGTAACCCCAAATGACAAACCATAAGCATTTTAATTAACCCAAAATGAAAAAGGCTATTATCGGCCTGGTTTTGTTTATACCTTTTAGACATTTTAAAAAAACTCCTATGCAGGTAATAAGGCATATTAAGTTCATAGCCCATGAAAACCATAAGTAACCGAAGGTGATACAAGAAAATGAAACCATACTGGCCCTCGCAGGTGATAAATTGCTTGGTTATCATTAGCAGGTCATGCCAACATTGCTTGAGAATATTCGTAGGAAAACCTTTGTCACAGGAGTTCACCTTTCGAGACTGGAAGAGCAATGTCCACGGGACATCCTCCACTTTGCAATTTTTTGACCATTTCTGTCCAGTAGCAGGAAAACCGGTAGATAAACTGAGAAATTGCTCGTCAATTTCCAACTGCACATCCCCAACCTTGGCTCGACAACCATCAAAGGTTAATGCGAATTGTCGAGCCACACGAGGGTTAAAGCCATCAAACTTTCGAATGAATGGGAGCCAGCCAAACTCCTCAAGGTCACTGTAAGCACCATCAAACATCAATAAATCTTGGCAACCATTGGGTTCAGCCCTTACGACTGGAGCCATGGTGCAGGCTCATGGTAGGGTTTGGATTGAACACAACAACACAGGAACAAAATCGTTTGGGTTAACAGCTATGAGCGCTCAAAGGGGAGGTAAATTAATGTGCGTGTGCGAGGGTGGTGGGATTACCACCGCCATGCAGCATAGTAATGGCACAGTACAACACTGTTTAATCAATTATGACATCACTTAAACCATATTAATCGGCCAACCCGAGAATCAAACGGTGGATAATTATATCAATGTGCCATTGTATAGTTTGAAACCATGAGCGTTCAACGTTAAATCAAAACCAAAGTTAATTATGCGCCTGTAATAATTCAAGCCAATGTTAAATCAAAATCCAAATGTTTCACCAACATGCCATGTGTATAACTTCAAACTATTGCCATTCAATATGAAATCAAACTCATATGTCACCCATGCGCTCGTTGCATAATGTGTAATCAAAGTTTATTACATTGTGACCAATGATTTTATAAGGTCGACAAGATAAGAGCTTATAATAATAAGGATCACATCAAAAAAAATCAACCATGACCCCTATATCATCAAGTATAGCCAACAGATTTTCATGCTCAATGCCTTATCAAATAAAAGTCAAGTTAAGCAGTCAAAGAAAGAATAGGCAAATAGTCATAGTTCGAAAAATCAATCCAGCCACTTAATAACAAACCAAAGGTAAGTGCCTTTCAGAATATCAATAAAAAAAATCATGATAGTTCGAATAACGATGGAGGAGTTTTCACGCTTTCAGTTGTGAAAAATGAATCGACCAATTTGCAAGTGTCGCATGAATGGAAACATCGTTTATTTGCAGAATGCGACGATAATTTCAAGTTCAGAAGATAAAGGTGTAGGCAGCTTATAGGGAATTTGAAAAATTGAATTGGCTGCCAACATAGCGACATCTTTCAAAAACTAGCCGAAGGTGGGTAGAGTGATCCACTCTCTTGCAGGAGTGAGTAGTGAGATCATTGAGATAGGCTTCGACTATATTCTTGAGATCGTGGAACACGAAGGTAATATCTTGTTGGAAGTTCTCTCAAGCATTTGTAAGGCTGAAAGGCATTTTCCGGTATGTGAAAGTACCCCAAGGACAAATAAATTCTGTCTTATGTTGATCCTTGGGCTTAATATGAATTTAGATGTATCCTAAAAATCCGTCCATAAAATAATAAACCTCGCTTCTTGCACACTCATCGAGAATATGATCAATGAAGGGTGTCGATAATTTTTCTTTAGGATAGACCTTATTCAGGTCTCGAAAATCCATGCATACATGGATGGTTCCTTGCTTCTTATTCACAAGAATGGGATTGGATACCCATTCAATCAAGGAAACTGGGTAGATAAATCCAACCTTAAGTAGTTTTTCCACCTCTGCCTTAATAGAAGGGGTCTTCCTAGGATTGAAAACTCTAAGTCATTGTTGAACAGGTTTGGCATCTAAATAGGTTTTAATCTCATGTTCGACAATTCGAGGGTTGATTCTTGGAATCTCTTCATATGATCAATAGAATACATCACATAATTCTATGAAGAGCTTGGTGTATATTAGAATTTCTTCCAATGAACAATCTGCATCGATATATACATTTTCAACCTTACCAAGAATATGAGAGATATCGATCATGATGGTAGGAGAGATACTCACCATGTTTTCTTCAACATAAATGGCATGTGTATCAAGTGGAACTACATCATGATCAACTATCTCGCTCAAGGTGGATCTAAAATCATCTTGTTCGATTATAGCAATCTCTGGGAGGAAATAAGAGCGATGATGCATATCATCCCATGGTCTGTCAGAACCATTCATGGCCTCTACGATTTCTTCATCCGAGGGTAAAGTATCATCGTTGCATTCATGTGATAAATAGGATGAAGTGGCCCATATGGGTTTAAGAACATTTTCCTCCTCATCCGTCTACGAAGTAACATGATTTGGGTTGGTAGAAGAGTCAAGAACAACTTGATACACTATCTATGTTGCCAACAGTGTCATAGCCATTCCAATATGTGAATGACCTTCAAAAGATGCATTCAAGGAAGGTAGGGTCCAACGATCGTTAAAATATGGAGTGCAAAAAGGAACATACCTCATTGATGAAGCAGACCTACTGGACTTGGCATAGATATGATGAATTGGTGCCATGAAATCAAAGGTACCCATAAGGGATGAATACATTCCGACACCAATATTCTTAGTTGTTGACTAAGAATTTTAGATCACAGGGATCAACGGTCCAATCGATGTATTAGGGCTAGCATACACAAAGGAAAATTGGTTGATCATCATGATATTTCCATCGTGAGGAAAGAATAGAGCACAAAAGACATATGATACGACTGCAGTCATAGCATAAGTCTAGTTACTTCCTAGTAACAAGTTATAGTCAAGGGGTGCATCAACCACCTCGACATCCACCTCCATTTTCTTCCAACCTAACTGGACCAAGAAGGCAAAAAGAATATTGTGGGGATAGAAATAACAACCGTCAAATGTGGTCAACATGGTTAGAGATTGAGAGACAGTCAAAGATCCAATGGATTTCCAACAGGTTAAATACATCACGCATGTTGCGACGCCTTCATCAATAACAATATGTTTGATGGTATCCTTTGAGTAATCCACATGGATTTGGAATGCCACATGGTAAGGCAAGTGAAGCTTCACATCCCTGACATCAAACTTGATAACCTTAGAGCCATAGGGGTCTAGAGCTCCTAACATAGATAACAAGGAATTCCTCTGTGAAGGACATGTCTAGAGTACCTCTAGATCCTACATCGTGAAAGGGGTTTGACCTAGATCCTCAACAATAGAGTAATTATGGGTGACTCTAACATTAGGGTTGTGGGTAGAGCGTTTGAGTAATCCCTTCAGAATACGAGGTGGAGGCTCTGGGTTTTCTATCTATATATGCGTCTACAGGGGAGAGGGAGACTCTAGACCAAGTACAGTCTGTGAAGAACTATAATTGTGAGATCGAGTGGCTACATTAACCTAAGACTTAACCATATTGATGCACATATGGTCACTTTCTTGTGCCGATAGGTTTTGACTTCCACTTGCCACATTTCTGGCATTTGAGGATCTCGAGGTCATGTGTTGATTATGTGGAAAAGGATTAGTTAGCACAACGTGCGGTAGAGATAAAAGCCTCATAGCTTCTGCAGGTTTGGGGCATAAGTGGGTAAGGTGATTTTCTATACAAATCTTGTGGAGAAACTTCACCTTTCTCCTTTCTTTCTTGCCCTCACTAGCATTATTATTTGACTTCTCATTATTACCATTGTCTTTGGGTTTATTATTATTATTCCTCCCACCCTTACTATTGTTACCATGTCCTTTATTCTTATTCCCTCCTGGTTGTTGGTTACCATTCAGGTTGGTCGAAGACTGCACAGAATGTACATCTGCCAACTGAGTGGGATTGGAGGACACAAATGAAGCTTTCCCTCCTACAGACTAGTTTAGAGACAACTCTTTCAACTGGCTTTTCACCAAGTCTCTAGATTTCACATTCGAGGAACCTACAATACCATCGACATGAGGCCCGAGATTTTGTATAGGGGCATAACTTGACCTCAGTGCATCCAAAAGAATTTTATATAACATCCTAGACTGAGCATATATAAGATCTACATGTTGGGATTTAAAAATCACTTCTTCCTCGGAAGTAAATCTGAATGTGGAAACATCCTTCAAAATATAAGGATGTAAAAGACTTAAGGAACCATTCTAAATGGAAATATGGAGGTATGTAGACCTTGATCAACATCTTCCATCTACGCCACTCTTGGATGTGATCCGATATATGGGTGGATTTGTCCTGGCATAAGGATGAAAGAAGTTCTATACCAACATCATAACAAACCGACAATTGGAAGTGGTTGAGGAAGACTAAAACCATTTGATTAAAAGTTTCATATGTCCCCCCTGGTAGATTTATGTACCATTTCATTGCGACCCTCATGAGGGTGCGTTGAAACAATCTTAAATGAATACAAATTTTGTTAGGGGAATTAGAAGAGAACCAAAGATGAAAATTAGTGACGTGATCATCAAGATCCTCACCAGTCTTTCCTTCGAATTTCAAAATATATGAAGAAATATTGGTGGGGATGGGGGGCCATGACGGGTCATGACTCACCAGGTCATTCATTAATCTAGATAGGTCTGGCAGATTGAACATGGCCAAAAAAGGGAGACAAGGTTGCGACATCTGGCCCCAAGTTCCTTGGAAAGATTGTTGTTGGGGAATAACAACCCATCCAGGGTTCTGGTATGCACCATGGCCTTGTCCGGGATTGTAAAACCCCCCTCCAAACTGATTCATAAGGGGTTGGTTGGGAACCATTCCAGTAGGAATGTTATGATGAGGGTTGTAGATATTTTCCCCAGCCAGAGTAGCTCCAGGTTGGGGGTTTTCCAAAGTTTGAAAATGACCTCTTGTGGGTGTGAATTCGAAGGAAAGTGGTGGATGCGTCATGCCAAATGTGTTTGTTGGAATCAGTGCAGAGGAGGTAGGTCTAAAGGATAGACCATAAGTAGCAGCATGTCTACCAGGTTGACCACTCCATCTAGGAGAAGTAAGACTAGGATTAGACCCAAGGTGAAAAGGAGGTAGGCTTCCAACCATAGGATTCGTTTGAGGGATATGAGCACTACCAAAATAGATGGGAATATGCAGAGGAGCCATTCCTCCAAGCCCAATACTAGTATTTGGGTTGGATGCTCGCATGAAAGACAAAAATTGTGATGTGAAATTATGCATACAATAAGAAAAATGGCTAGAGGCCATAGGGATGGACTGAGTATTGTATCCAGGTGTATAAAAAATAGACCCAAAAGGGTTCATCATAATGGGTTGAGTAGCAACCATGGGCTGGATAGGAGTGATGATGGGAACCTTCGGCACTACAACTGCAGAGGTTGAAGGTGTCAAAGGAACACTATTAACTATAGTAGGAATGGGAGTCGAAGGAATCTCGATATCTTTCTGACTTGACTCAATACTCATCCTTGTATGATCACAAGTCTGGTAGGTGGAGGTGTGTGTACCACGTTTGATAACTTTATGCCTTTTAGAAGAAAAAGACTCAGGATGCGGTGGTAATCTTAACAAATGGATAGACCTACGGGGAAGCAGGTCTAGCTCCACGATGACTCAAAACTTTAGATATAAAAACAAATCCTAAGGCCAACTAATAATCAAAGAGCACACCAAAATAAACAAAAATGCTATATGTACACAAACAAGATAAAGTGATTGAAAGGGGCCTCCCTCCCTAAAGTAGGTATGCCTTGCCCAAGAGAGGCCCGAGACTCCCTAAAAAAGATCAGAGGTATCAAAATAATTTATAAGGGCCCTCATGGGATTAACAACTAGTCGGTCAAATCCCCATAGAGAGGTAATCCTCCATAAAGGTTGTGTGTTGTCTGACCCTTATCTGACCTAGGGTACCTATAGTATAACCCCTGCAAGTAACCTATGTGGTACCTATCTAAAAAAACTAAGCCACCATGATATAACTGATGCGCAGGTGAACATTCGTAAGTCAGGTCTACTGTACAGGAAGGGTAGCAAAGCCTGAAATCTCGAAATCACTGCCTCTCACAAAGGTAAAGGTACTAGAAAGACCCCCATATATGAATAGGTCCCCAGAAATATATTTGACTCTAAGAAGGTATTGGGGGGATATCCCCTCAACCAACTTCATGTGACCTTGTACTTAACTCCGGTGTAAGCGGAGCCTCCTGACGTCACAAATTATACAATGGATTTCACCACTCGCTTAGTCAGACACATATGTTGAGTTTAATAGCCCTAGAGAAGTTTACTCACAAAATCTTATTCCAAGGCTCTAAATCCTAAGCTAGTTTTTTGCATTCTAAAAAATAAAATCGTTTCTGATCAATTTAAATTTATCAACATTACTTTTAGTGGCCTTGTTTACTAAAAAAGGTGTGGTCATGAAACTGATGATGTTATGACTCAGCAAGTAAAATAAGTGAATATGAATAAAATGCAAAGTCTTAACTTCAATTCCCAATAAATGATAAGCTTTTCAAAATGCAATTTCCAATTTAATTCTATAATTTCAAATAAGATGCAATCTTTCCATACATGTACTAAGATCAACAAAAAGAACCCAAAAGATCAAATGGAAACAATGCAAAATGTATATTTTTTTGTATTTTCAATATAAAACAATGAAAATGCAAGGACTGAATAACAGGTTGATATAAATATTCTACTATATGTAAATAGAGACAAACCAAATAGAATATCAAGAAGAAAACACCCAACCCAAGATGCAAGGACAATCAATGAAAAGTATGTTGAGAAAGAAACATTGCTTGAAAATTCAACGAAAGCAAGGTTTCCTATCACTTTGCAAGCACTTAATAGTAATGAGAGAGACCTAAGAAGACTCAACAAGCATCAAAACTTACCCAAAAAACATCAAACTCAACAATCAAGCAAACAAGGATGATGCATGCAACTGTTCAAGAGAAAACGGTGTATATACACTTCCTATAGAATGACATATCGCATATGTACACGACTGTCAGGAAAAGAACTGTGTATATGTATTGAAATGTTGCCAGGTTAAGGATAAGGCCAAGAAACTCAGACTCAAAATGAACAGAGTCTGTCAAGAAATTAGTTGACAATAAACTCAATATAAATGAGAGCGATCAAAGGAGAAAAACAATCCAAACCCTGAAAAGAAGACTCAATCCTTAGTATGGTCACCAATTTTGTTACGAGGAAAATCACTCTATGGCATGGGGTAAACCACATTAGATGGAAATGACTGCATAAATCAACTCTAATCTCATGTATCCTATATGAACAAATATGCTAACAAGGCAATATAAAGAGCCTACCTCATCGAAACGTTCGATGAAGTCCACCATTGAGCACTGTTATCCACATTTTTGGTTATCAAGATGATGACATGATTATGACATGGTGATAGAAAATCTAACTCTTCTTTAAGATCATTTTCATGAAGAAAGTTACACTTATCAGCTTCTCAAAATCACACTTTTGAAGATAGTACGCAGGCTGCATATATATCATCTTGCGGAAATGCTTGGTTTCCGCATGCTGCATTCAGTTAGACTTCGGACCTTCCGCACTGTGTTAAAGGTCAGGGTGCGGAAATGATTCTTAAGGGAGAAAACGGATGAGTTCTCGATCCTTCTAGAAGGAATCTTCTAGAAGGATGAGTTGGAGTTCGAATGGTTGGCAAATTAATGAATCTCCAGATATCTTGGGATT
>SNQJ01S0076328.1:0-12957 GCA_010110895.2 Picea sitchensis
GTGACAAGAAGGGGGTAAGCAATTAAATTGATTTATAAAAATATTTTGTGATAAAATTTTAAAAGGGGAAATAATTGTTTTACTATATTATGATAATTAAAAATTTATTCATTAAAAGGAAAAAGGGAAAAAGGGTAAGTTTTTTCACATGCCTTTTGAGTTTAAATAAAAAGGGGAAAGAGGGAAATCTAAAATAATTAGGAAACTAGGAAAAAGCGGGAAACATAAAAATAAAAGGGAAACAGTCTAACTTAGTAAGGTATCTAGCATTTAAGAACTTTCTAATTTAAACTCAACTAGTAAATTAATAAGGGGGAAAGTCATTAAAACTTGTAAGGGGATATGGGGACACCTAGGAGTGATTCTAGGAGTGCTTTTAGGTGAGTGAGCGAAATAAGGGTAATTAATTAATTAATGAAATTAATTTTTGGAAGAATGAAGGGGATGGGTGACACATGTACGGGGGGGATTTTTATGAATTAAATTATTAAACATTAAATTAAATAGGATTTTGGGAAAGTAAAGGACTTCAAAACTCTATATAATGGAGGGAGGAGAAGGATGATGGATCTCTTCTGTTTGCGTAACGTTACGCTGCAAAAATCTATATTTGACTGACTTAGCTTGTGGGAGTTGGGATACCCATCTCGGTGATGAGTGATAGCTCGACCTTGTGAGGCGAGTTGGGAGCTAGTTGATTCTCTGGTTAGTGTGTGTGGCCCCTTTGTGGCTCAGGGGGATAAGGGGGAAGAAGAGCACCCCTAGCGTTGGCTGGGAGGTACCGGTGAAGTCTCATCGGTTGGCAAGCGAGAATTTCACGAAGCGCGCGAGACATCAACTCAGAGTAGGCGATTGGGCAACGATACACTTCCTTTATTTCTGCATGGTAGATTGTTAGTATGCTTTATGCTTTTAGTTCTTCATGTTAATTGGGTAAGGAAAATGATTGTCTTAGCCTTTATCTCGAGGTTGACTGATTCCCATGGCCTTCGATCCCTGCATGTCTTGATTGTCTTGTGGTTTATTGATTGTGATGATTGTGATTTATTTTTTCTTTTGTCCCTAGCTCCTCAGTCCACGCCTGAGCAGTCGTCCAGGAGCCTGATCTACAGTTGTCGCTTCGACGTTAATAGACTTATGGATCTCAATGCCCTACTTTTCTGTTTGTGGATGATGAGCGAAGGATGTTCCTATCAGCCGTCTACCTCTTTTGTTTTCCTTGGCTAATTGTTTGTCTTGCACCCTTATGCATTTAATTAACCCTGCAAAATTTGATTGATGGCAAAGTTTTCTTTAACCTCGGCATTTTCTTTTACCTCGTTTTTATATCTTGCTGGTCTTTTTCTGGGTTTTAATATCTCATTTTGTTTGCCTGGCGATTGCTACTTCTTCGGCTGCACTTCGTTGACTTGGGGGTGAAATTTTCCCAGCAAACCCCTTTTTTATTTTTGGTCAGTTGTTTGGATTGCCAGGTGCTTGAAAAAGCTACACGTTTGTCGTTCTAGACAGCTAGTGTGTATTGGATAAGAAGAATTTTACTTATGGGCATCTTATTTGAATGGTTAATCTCAGCGCATTAAATTAATTGGATGTTTTAACCTCAGTGAAATTTTGACTGTTTAACCTCAGCGATTGGATTTATTGAATGTTATTATCTCTGCGAAATTGACAAATAGACCAACGTTTTTATCCCTGAGTTACAGCGTCTTATTACTGAACTCACCAACGTTTTATCATATAATTTACAACACTTTCCCCAGTATTTTACCACGAAATTATCTTATTTCAGCGATTGGAGTATCTCCTGTTAACTACCATGAATTTTAACTTGTGTAATAGTGTGTTGTCCCCTTATTAGTGTAGTGTATATTGTTGACTGCGTATTCTTGTTAATTACCACGATTTTTCCATTTAGAAGATGACTGCATTTTCCTGATAATTTCCACGATTTTTCCATTTAGAAGATGACTGTGTTTTCCTGATAATTGCCATGATTTTTCCATTTAGAAAATGACTGCGTTTTCCTGATAATTGCCACGATTTTACCATTAAGAAGATGACTGTGTTTTCCTGTTAAATTACCCCAATTTTTCCATTAAGAAGATGACTGCGTTTTCATGTTAATTACCACAATTTTCCATTAAGAAGATGACTGCGTTTTGTTATTGAATGGACACGATTTTCCCTTAAATGTTGGTTGAGTTTTGTTGTTGGATGGACACAAATTTCCTTAAATGTCGACTGTGTTTTGTTGTTGAATGACCACGAGTTGATACTTCTGTAGTTTCGTATTGTCTTTTTATTCTCCTTCAGATTGAGTGTTTACCGAGCGTTCTCCCTGCCAAACATTAATTGCTACAACGATTTCAATGGTCATGTTAATTGCCGTGTTATTTGCTACAAAGAGTTAATGGTCAGCAGTTCCCTTCTTAATGTTAATTGCCACAACAATGTTAATGGTCAACATCTATGTTAATGGTGATGTTAATTGCTACAACGATGTTAATTCTAATAGTGAGTTAATAGTCAGCAATTTCCTTCTTAATGATTAATTGCCACAACGATGTTAATGGTAAGTAGTTATGTTAATGGCGATGTTAATTGCTACAACGATGTTAATTGCTACGACGATGTTACTGGTCATGTTAATTGCCATGTTAATTGTAATGTTAAATGTTATGTTAATTGCCATGTTAAACTACTACAACGATGTTAATAGTCAACAGTTTCCTTCTTAATGTTAATAGACAACTAGTATTGTTAGTTTGGTCAATATAGCTAGCCGACATGTTGAGATTTAATTGTGCATAAGTGTTATAATTGTAGCATTCTACATTAAGATTGTTAATGTTGTTATTTAATGTTAATGGCTAGTTAGATTGAGATTTTGGATTAATTTAGAATTGCCCAGTTAGATTGAATAATGATTAAAATTAAATTGGTGAGTAAAGACTAAATTGCAAATTTTAGACTTGCTAATTTGATTTATAATAGAGGTTAGATAGTATTTATTGTTTATAGTTCTAGTATTGATTACTTAGACTTGCTAAAATTGATTGTATTTAATGTTAAATTAGCGGGTGCATTAATGACTAGTTGTAATTTAGATGTGCCCCTTTTTGAATGGTAACCAATGTTAAAATAGATTGTAATCATTGACTAGTTTAGACTGGGTGATTGGTTGGGTCGTTGACGATGTCGTGTATTGGCTTATGTCATCCCTTGTTGTTGTCCTCTGGCATTTCATCGACCTGTTGTTGGGGTATGGGCATGGTTTTCCTTTTGGTATTCAATTTTTGGCACATCGGATTTATCTAGAGTCCTTGGTCGAGATAGGATGTGTTGTACCAAGATTATTGATGCGTCTATCACCGAGGGATGACATAATTCCTGATGAGGGGATCATGGTGCGCCCTAATGGATAACTTCGATCGAGAACTTGCTCGAGGTCGGTGCATTCTGTGTCAGTGTGGACGAGTGTGGCAAGTTGCTTTAGGTGCATGGGCGGAATGCCTTCATGCATTTGGTTTGTGCGCCTTGAGGTTCTAGTCTTGTTCACCAAGGCCGATGTGTCGGGAGGGGATGTTGTCCTTCAAGCTTGTAGGCGTGTCTTGTTTCATTGGGCGGGTAGTCATTTTCGCCTTGTTGTCTATGCACATTTCACCCAGTTTCTCTTGTGCCAGTGCGGGGAGTCATAGTATCATGTTGCCTGGATTGCGTGCTTGTGTTCATCGTCAGTTGTGTGGTTAACTGTTGTTGTCATCACCATCTTTCCTTTCACACACACACAAAAAAAAATTGTACTTTTTCTTCGCTTGTAGTCGTAACGAAGAAGGGGTCGTTACATATGGGAAACAAATATGGCCCATATGGCACAACAACTTGCCCTAAATATGGAAATCATTGACATATGTGTTTGTGTCCAACATATGGTAGGTAGAGGCAAAGTCAGAATCCCTCTCGTAGAGTTGGGGCCATCTGCAGGTTTCATGTCTGCAGGAGTGTAGCACCATGGTTAGTGATGTAAATGGAGGTCGACTGAGGCAGTCAACGATGTGATTGGTGCTCCATGTCTTGTACTTGATGTTGAGATGGAACTACTGCAAGTATGTGGACCACTTCTAATGGTGGTCATTCTGAATTTGCCTTGTGTCTACATGAACTACAAAGGCTTATGATTAGTGTGGATGACTGTCTCTTTCCCGAGAATGTAATGCCTCCACTAGCGGCAATATTATACAATGGAGTACCTTTCTTTTTCATGAGTGGGGTACTTACAGACATTATTCGATAGTGTCTCACTATTATAGGCCACATGATGTTTGTCCTTAATGAGAATTGTGCCCACAACATAGTCTCAAGTATCTGTCTCAATCTCAAAAGGTTGTTGTAGGTCGAGTAATGAGAGCATTGGGGTTGAGTGTAATGTCCTCACTTTGGGACATCATCATAGTGCAGAGGTTTATGATGACCAGAGTAGCCAGATGGGTGTTATAGCAAGTACAGGGGTTATTGAGAGGCATTGTGAGGTCCATCTTGCATTTCTCATCATATCTCATCATTATGAGCCATTCCACACAGGTTGGCTTTGGTTCTATTGCATTCCGATGATTTCTATGATTTTGACTATTTTGAGCTATAAGTCAATTAAATTCACTAAAGAGGTCATTTTGGGCATATTACTTGGAGGAACCTCTCAGTGTAATAGCTCATTGGAATAGGGAGGATAAAAACTACAGGATGGGATGGCTAGAAGTTACTTTCAGTGTCCAGGGAAGCCACAAGGAGAGATAAGGCGCTTTTCTGAGGTAAAAAGGTTAATTATTTAATTAAAGTGATTTAATTAATTAATTAAATATTAATAAAAAGAAAGTCACTATGGAGGGACAAGGTGAGCCAAAAAGTATAAAAGAAAGGCAAGGTCCTCCACTCATTCATTCATGTATGATCTTATTTTCATATGTGGCTTCTAGCTAGTGAGCCCAGCATTGGGGGTTTTGAGGGTTTTGACTTAACACACCCTAGAGGACGATTCGGTGGTGAAATATTCCACCTAGCTTGTCCCAAGCTTGGTGTCGGAGATGCAATACGCTCCCACACCATTCTAGTTCCAGATCTACTCAGTGGCAGGAGGATTCCACATCAGTTACTTGTGCAGATAGAGAGAGGGCACACCAGTTGGGGGTTTCCAGCAAGGGGGGTGCACCATTCTTGGAGAGAGATTCATTACAGGTGATTGGAAGGGATTTTGGAGATTCTATCACCTGGGTATTCATTGCAGGGATTTGGACATCAGATCTAGTCCATTCTTGAGGATTTACCATGGCTAGATCATCATCTACAGGTTGGGACAGATTTGGGAGAGAGAGGATGATTTGGTGATTCAGTGATTTGGAGATCTAGGAGGCTATACCTCATATCTAATCTTGAAACTTCTTCCAAGGGTTTGTGATTGCCTGATATATCATTGTGGAGAGTTTCGGGAGATTTGGAGGCCTCATTCACCCAGGCCAAATTATCTAGGGTTTCAGGTATCTAGGGGGGCGCACCATTCAAATCCATAGGGTTTGAGAGTGACTTTGGAGATTTGGGCACCTGGTTTTTCCTTACAGTTGCCCAATATGTTAGTTGGCATATTTCTTGGGGTGATTGGACACTTTTGGTAGCAAGGCCGAATTGTTGAGGAGCTTCAGCATTCCAGTAGGACGTGGCAGCATTTAGTTTGGGCTTTTGCACTTCATACGGCTAGATCTACCTTGGTATTGGTCTTCATCTCTTATCCAGCCTTTGGAGGCTTATTTTGTATTGTCAGGAGCTTTTTGTAACAGCTCATACTTCTATTTTGGAGCCATCTGTTGAGCATTCCATATCGGCATCTTCATTGTAGCAGGTTTCTCTATTTCATGAATATAATCATATTTGGAATGTTTTGGCTTGTCTATCATATTGCATATGGTTGAGGTATGTTCCATGTTTATATCTTCTTTTTTATAGCTGCATACACACATATAAACACATCAGTAAACCCTAAGGCTGAAATCAAGAGGACATTCAACAATTAACACATCTAAACAAGTAGGGCAGCGAAGTGTTTGATGAAATGCCACAACCAAAAAAGTTTTAAAAGACACCAAAACCATGATGATCCTAGCATAATGGCTTGGGATCATTACAGTGGTATCAGAGCTTAGATTCCTGCCAGCCAGTGGGGATTAGCAAAGTTACAATGAATATGGATATTGTTAACAGGATTGAGGAGTGTGCGAAGGAATATGAAACCATCATTAATTTCAGGGGTCTATTAACATTCCAATGGTTCCTATCCTATAAAAATCCTAGTTGGAACAAAAAGAAGATTGCAAGTTGGGTCAAGGTAAGGGAGGAAATCAGAATGGTTAGAGAGGCCTTTCAAAGGACCCTCGCGCCCATTAGAAACCCCACAACCAGTAGGAGAATGCAGCTTTGCTACAGTTGCAAGGTGCCTTGGGAACCTGATCATAGGTGTAGGGGTAATGGTAAGAAGCATATTGTTGAGGTACGAGAGGACAGTGATGATAAGGCATGTGAGGATGGATCGATTGAGGCTTATATGGAGTATTCTGATGATGATAGTGACTCTTTCATAGAAGCTAGCAATAGTGACTCTTGTACAGAGGATGAGGCTACTAGCACGCTTGAGGAGGAGGATGACCCTTGTGTGGTGGATAGGAAGTTGGATGGATAGGATGATAGCACTAGTGTCTCAGTAGACATATCACATACCATTGATTACCTTACACCTCAGTAGAGTGGTGACACTAGTGAGGATTCGCATGTGTTAGCACCTAGAGATGATGAGCTTCCTATGATGGTCGTGACACATATGTCATCATTCCAGACACCTCTGATAGACACGTCACATGAGGAGGTATGTGGCATGTCAGATAGGGTTGATGAGACTTGTGTGAGGGATGCACACCACAGACATGTAGATCCATCGATCCAGGAGGAGTTACAGAGAGTACAGACAGTGGACCTTACACATACAGATTAGCCAGAGGAGATTGAGTCACAGTTTTTGGAGACTCCATTAGTTGAGCAGATTGTGGATGCTGACAGTTTGATGGGACACTCATTTCCAGGATCGGCCTGCATTGATGAGGATGCACTCTTTAGTAGTTAGGATGACCATAGCACGTCTTTGGATACATCTATATGGGATCCAGGCACAGATGATAGTAGCAGGTTGAGTGCACAGGAGGATATGGCTGCCCATACAGGATACAATGTGATTCAGAGGGAGATAGCATCTAGTGATGGGGTGCAGTGGCATACAGGAGTACCCAACAACACAATAGACAATGGGCAGTTCATCACGTCATCTTATGCAGAGAGTGTCTTTGGGGACTCCAGATTTGACATTAGCAGGACTAACAGTAGCAATGAGGGATATGAGGTGGCACCTTAGCATGACCATGATCAGGAGTCACACCACTTAGCAGCATAGTTGATATTTAGTGAGACTATGATCATGATAGATACTAGACATTTTGATGAAACAGATGCGTTGGTGGTCGATTACTGCTGGGAGGCATCAGTGGCACATGGTAGTGCAGATGAGGGATTCACCGTGGATGACTTTTATACTCCCAGGGAGAGAGTATCTGTGATGAGGACCGACTACCAACAAATGTTGAGTGATAGAGATTACCTGTTGAGGGTTGGTGAGATGTATCATGAGGCTCTGAGGGGGTAGGAGTTGGAGATGGACCTACTCACTCAAGAGTTGGAGAGCACTCGAGGATTCTTGAGAGGCACATAGAAAACCCTTCAAGAATCAGAGTTTAGATCAGATGAGTCTCTTGAGGAGATTTGTCGGAGATCAATTTCATCTTTCTTAGTGGACACTCAGATGTATCAATCAGTCACATTGATAGAGGGTGTTGGTGATCTAGCAGAGGAGCACCAGTTGATGGAGGACACTTCCATTTGTGTTCTGAGAGAGGTTGACCTCCATGTAGAGGTTGATCCAACAATATGCCCAGGATGTATGATGCAACATGAGTCTACGGGAGACGACATGAGTATGCCAGAGCATACAGTGACAAGTGATAGCTCAAAGGTACATGTCGAGATGTATGGTGGGACTCAGAGGGGTGTACTGCCTTGTAGGGAGGAGACACACTTAGGGGATCATGCAGATGTCACTCCTTTACAACAACATATGGCTATGAGATCTCACCTTCACCATTTCAACAGTTGCATGGGTGATGGGAGATGGAGATTGGTTTACCAGCAGTTGGAAGAGTTACTTCTGGTTGTATCTAATGGTTGGGGTTTTATGATGGCTACAGGTGAGCAATTATCAGGGGTACAGGTAGATGAGCTCTTGGTCGAGTCCTTGGGGTTGACTGAGGTAGGCAGTATTTTTCAGTCCTATGGTCAGCTACATATGTCTTTGTTATCCCTTCCCAACACTTTTACCTTAGACAACAGCATGAGGAGGGATAGGCTATGGCTAAGGACATGGGGAGTGGATAGGCCGAGACCACCTGACAGAAGTACTTTTATAGCATCCAGCAAGATAGAGGTGGATCTTCATAGGTAGCCAGCTGAGACTTGGTGCGTGATGGTGAGCACCATAGGCCATATGATAGCAGATGAGCACAGAGGGCTTCTGATAGTGACCAGTCTGACACAAGGGAAGTCAAAGGAGATTGGAAGTGATAAACTTACAAGTTCACCATGGGATCCAGGTGTTCATTTGGCTAGTAGGATGTCTTACTATAGGGTGACCCAGGTTGTGCCAGAGAGCCACATATGCCACCATGGGTTGGTTTGGAGTGGGCCTGCAGGGATTTGTCCAATGGAGCGAGACATATTTTCACTCTTGGTTATCATGATCGGACGTGGATATGGGTGGACATGTACTTCCCCTATAGAGATGTCTTTACATGTACAGTTTTGGGACAGCAGGTCCGATGGTCACTAGTATTTCAGCTTGAGGATCCAGGAGAGGAGGGTCCAGTATGTATGTAGGGGGTAGATAGTCATGGTCAGAGTGGTGCAGGGCCAACATGGTGATCTTCAACAGAGATTAGCATGGGACCCAAGGATTGCAGGATTGAGAATTTCACTGACTGACAGGGGATTGTGGACCATTACCGGGGAAAGTTATTATAACTTTCCATTGAGCTTCAGTGTTGAGAGGAGCACATCGCTTGCGGGTGTATCACAGAGGTCTTGTAGCACCTCATTCTGGCATAAGCATGTGCAGTTGATGGAGGTCGTGTGGATCTTGGTAGAGACTTGGAGGATGGACTCATTCCAAGATGAAGCCATGTGTCATATGCAGGAGACTCACAAAGATGATTTTTTTCAGGATTATGCTTTCCAGGGGTTAGCAATTCATGACTTGTTATGGTACCCAGGGGGTAGAGTGTATGAATGTTCATCTTTGTATGGGTTCTACTATGTATCTCACAGGTGGACATGGGATCCTAGTATTTTACTTGGAGGGATTTGGTTCTTGCTTGAGGACAAACAATTTTCTAGCAGAGAGGACTGTAATGTCCCCAGTTTGGGACATCATCATAGTGCAAAGGTTTATGATGACCAGAGTAACCAAATGGGTGTTATAGCAAGTACAGGGGTTATTGAGAGGCATTGTGAGGTCTATCTTGCATTTCTCATCATATCTCATCATTATGAGCCATTCCACACAGGTTGGCTTTGGTTCCGTTGCATTCCGATGATTTCCATGATTTTGACTATTTTGAGCTATAAGTCAATTAAATTCACTAAAGAGGTCATTTTGGGCACATTACTTGGAGGAACCTCTCAGTGTAATAGTTCATTGGAATTGCGAGGAGAAACACTACAGGATGGATAGAAGTGACTTTCAGTGGCCAGGGAAGCCACAAGGAGAGATAAGGCACTTTTCAGAGGTAAAAAGGTTAATTAATTAGTTAAAGTGATTTAATTAATTAAATAAATATTAATAAAATTAAAGTCACTTTGGAGGGACAAGGTGAGCCAAAAATTATAAAGGAAATACAAGGGTCTCTACTCATTCATTCATGTATGATCATATTTTCATATCTGGCTTCTAGCTAGTGAGCCTGACATTGGGGGTTTTGAGGGTTTTGACTTAAAAAACCCTAGAGGATGATTCGGTGGTGAAAGATTCCACCTAGCTTATCCCAAGCTTGGTCTCGGATATGAAATACGCTCCCACACCATTCTAGTTCCATATCTACTCAATGGTAGGAGGATTCCACATCAGTTACTTGTGTAGATAGAGAGAGGGCGCACCAGTTGGGGGTTTCCAGTAAGGGGGGGTGCACCATTCTTGGAGAGAGATTCATTGGAGGTGATTGGAAGGGATTTTGGAGATTTTATCACCTGCATATTCATTGCAGGGCTTTAGACATCAGATCTAGTCCATTCTTGAGGATTTACCATGGCTAGATCATCATCTATAGGTTGAGACGACTTTGGGAGAGAGAGGAAAATTTGGTGATTCAATGATTTGCAGATCTAGGAGGCTATACCTCATATCTGATATTGAAACTTCTTCCAGGGGTTTGTGATTGCCCGATCTATCATTGTGTAGAGTTTTAGGAGATTTGCAGGCCTCATTCACCCAGGACGAATTATCTAGGGTTTCAGGCATCCAGGGGGGCACACCATTCAGTGGAGGAGTTCATATCCACAGGGTTTGAGAGTGACTTTGGAGATTTGGGCACCTAGGTTTTCCTTACAGTTTCCCGATCTATTAGTTGGCATATTTCTTAGGGTGACTGGACACTTTTGGTAGCAGGGCTGAATTGTTGAGGAGCTTCAGCATTCCGGCAAGACGTGGCAGCATTCAGTTAGGTTTTCTGCACTTCATACGGCCAGATCTACCTCGGTATTGGTATTCATCTCTTATCCAACCTTTGGAGGCTTATTTTGTATTGTCGTGAGCTTTTTGTAGCAGCTCATACTTCTATCTTGGAGCCATCTGTTGAGCATTCCAGATCGGCATCTTCATTATAGCATGTTTCTCTATTTCATGAATATAATCATATTTGGAATGTTTTGGCTTGTCTATCATATTGCATATGGTTGAGGTATGTTCCATGGTTATATATTCTTTTTTATAGCTGTATACACACATATAAACACATTAATAAACCCTAAGGCCGAAATCAAGAGGCCATTTAGCAATTAACACATCTAAACAAGTAGGGAAGCGAAGTGTTTGACGAAATGCCACAACCAGAAAAGTTTTAAAAGACACAAAAACCGTGATGATCCTGGAATAATGGTTTGGGATCATTACAATGAACACAAGTGTTGCTTGAAATCATCGAACTCTTTTGTTGCGATTGACCCCACATAAAATCTACCTTTCCACCACCCTTGGTCACTTAGATAAGGGCCCATGCAATATGGGAGAATCCTAACATGAACCTGTGATAGAAATTGGCAAGGCCTAAGAAGCTTTGAAGCTCAGTGAGTGTGGTCAGGCATTTTTGGTTACGAATGACCTAGATCTTGGTTGGATTGACATGCACCGCATGCTCATCAATAATGTAGCCTTGCTAATGGACCTTGTTCATGCCAAAAAACATTTTTCCAAATTTGTATATAGTTTGTGTGTCGCAGATTGTGCAAAACCTGTTGAATATGTTGCAAGTGTTATGCCCAACTCTTTCTAAAGATAAGGATGTCATCCAATTACACCACCATAAAATAATTCATGAAAGGCTGCAAGATATCGTCCATCATCCTCATGAAATTTGTTGGGGCATTCCTCAAGCCAAATTCCATGACCAACCATTCAAAAAGACCTTCTTTTGACTTAAATATAGTCTTTCAACATCAATATGCTCTATTGGGACTTGGTGGTAGAGAGTATTCAAATCAATCTTACTGAAGTATTTGTCCCCCTTGAGTTGGTCAAGAAGATTATCAATTCGAGGAACTGGGTACCGGTTCTCGACTGTGATTTTATTTAGGGCCTGGTAATCAATGCAGATTCACCAAGTCCCATATTTCTTCTGCACAAGAATGATTAGGCTTCCACAAGGTGATGAGCTTGCTCAGATGTGCCCCTTTTCGACTAGCTCTTGGATTTGGCACTTGATTTCCTCATTTTCTGACAGAGAGCAGCAATAGACTGGACCATTGGGTAGTGATGTATCGTGGGTCAGATCGATTGAATGCTTGACCTAACAATTCAGAGGTACTTCAATGGGTGAGGAGAATATGTATTTGTATTCTTCCACGACCTCATCCACTTTATTTTGTTGTGTGGAGAGACCTACCGTGGAGTTCATGGATGTGGTTGCAACCTTCCACTCTGTAATACCCATTAAATAAAATATTTGGCATGTTAATAAATTTATTTAATTGGAAATTCGAATGTAGAATTAGATGGTAAATTTGATTGTTGTTACTTTAATTATCGTGCAAGACAATGACTTGCCAAGTGTCCTTAGTTATTGGACAGATGTAAGAGACAATATTTTTATTAATTAAATGAAGTGAATAGAAGGAACAACCAAGTTAAAAAGAGATGATCATGAATCCATGAGTGGGGAACAAGTTAGAGCTGACCTTGAGAAAAAAGGGACAAGTGTAAAAAGTCAATTTTGATGATTGACACACCCTGAAAATCAAGGATTTCCAAGGCTGCGAATTTACAAAGGAAGGAAAAGAGCTTAGAAAAAAAGGAAGACTTAGGAAAAGAATTTAAACACATGTGTGATAAGGCATGACACTTTTTAGCATGTGGAAGGGAGAAGGAAACGTTTCTCAAAACGTTTCTCAGGAAAACAAAGGATACTTAATGGTTGTTGTGTGAGCATGAAAGTGTTAGGAAACTAGAGAAATACAAAAGGAATTGTTGGACAAGGAGGCTTAGTTCGCCCTTATGGATTCATGATCACGATCGGGGGTGACTGGATTAAGTGTCTTGGTTGATCCACT
>SNQJ01S0076328.1:13348-28544 GCA_010110895.2 Picea sitchensis
CGTTCAAAACATGTTGAAACAACAATGTGGTAAATTTGTATATGTTTCCTATAGTGGCAATTTCAATAAGCATAAGTAAACATATGATAATTTCATCAAATTATTTGCAAAATCAAATCAGAATCTATAAAGATAGTATTCAGTGAAATCCTTTACTATTTTCTTTCCTTTCAAATATTACATGTTTATCAGTGTCATAATTCTTTTTACAATCACAGACATCGGGCAATGTATAAAGTTCAATTATGAAAACATGTTACGGACATCATACTAAAGAAGTATTAATTCTCTGATTTCTTCCTCGTGAGCTTAGGAAACGGAACCCAAATACCTTTTCCTATCCATTTCTTCAAATCCACTATCCATAAATAAATATCACCTGGAACAAAAATATATGATGCATATATGAGGCAAAATTAGTCTATATGCAACGAACTTGTTAACTAAAGAAAATAAGTACACATATGGAAAGTTGAGAGGTGTTTACTTATACTTGTACATGGAGAAGCCCAAACCAAGAGGCGCAATCTAAATGTACTAGAAGGGGAAAGATTGAGCTTGAAGTTTTTATGTGTCCTCACAAAACAAAGGCCCATCATTAGTTTGGTATTTTTATGAATCTGCTAATAAAGATAAATCTACTCTATAAAAACTATCAAATCCTTTTGGATGGAAAGTAAAGTAAAACACAAAGGTCTTTAGGAAAGCGCTAAGAATCACCATCTTGGGAACTACAGACCAAACAAAACCTTACTCACATTTCACAAGTGCGCCAATAATTCGAGTAAAATTTTAATAACGAAATTATGTTCCCGTATGTATTTTATATGCATGCTTTAATACATGTGAATATGTAATTATAGATTAGAAATCAGGGTACAAAGAGTTTTAAAGAGATTCTCTGTGAGTTATGTAATGTAAATATCGATCAAAATAATCAAGGTAGAATTGTGTTGAAACAAACAAAAGATACACAAGAAAATCGAATAATGAAGTTGACTAGAACAAAACCAAAGATCGAAACATTGGGTTATGTAATTCCCAATACAAACATTACACAGTATAAATCATTCCCATAACATTTGAGCAAGTAAATGAGACCAAAATATTCTATAGCCATAGGTTAGGAGGGTTGTCGCATAGGGTGAGTTCGACCTCCTCGGTCCCCCTGTTTGAATTAAAGGTCTCGATTATACAACTAAAGTCCAGTTTGATATAATAGCTAATAACTCGGCTCAAACCAATAGTTATGGTAAAGGTAACAAGTAACTAATGGGCTTAAATACAACTCTAAGATGACTAATGGAAGATCTCTACAATGTTTTGCAAATCAAGCATAACATATCAAATTTACCAGATACGAAGTGATACATAAAAAAAACTATACATCGGATTAAATAAGTAGATAGAGATAGTGTTATCACAAATAACGAATAACCAGGCTTGAAGATATATAAATATGATACACGCAAACCTCAAGGAATGATTTGTCTAATGACCATAGATTTAACCCTCTTATATTCTTTTTAACCTTTTCGAATCAAGTATTAATGTATTCCTCGGAGAATTTCGATGGAAGATATAATGCTTACTGGATAGGAGGAAAGGACTAAACCATGGTTGATAGAGACAAATAGTGCTCTAAAGAATAAAAGTTACCCAGGATATGCAACAGACTCCTTGATGAGTGTAACCCTCGGTTGGAAAGAAGAAAAACTACATAACTCGGTGAAGGATTAAGTCATGGATAAGATTTTGACAAGGATTGTGATAAGTCTCAAGACTAGGTAGGAACAAGAATACCGGGTTGTAAGCCATGGGAGCTTCGTCCTGCAAGAAACCTCTTATAGAGAATATTGTCGAGTTTTACCAAAACAAAGAGTTAAGTTTTTCCATAGTAACAAAAACCTCTCCAAAATCAATTCTCTAAAAGAAACTTTAAAGAAATTAACCATGCAAAGTACAAAGGAAGGTGGCTAGGTTAAGTGTCAAGTAGTTAAACTCGCAGGCATGTGAAGTAGCATAGTTGGAGGCTTTGGATAGTGACCTAGGGGATCAACGTGGGAAAAAATGTCATTTCCAAGTTGCAAGTTTTAAATTATAGAGGAAGGACTTTGTGACACATCGTTATGGAGGTAATAAGGTGACTGGTGAAGACCAACATGGTTCAAATTGTATTAATTACTTACCCTGCAAGTGAAATAGTCCAACCTTGTCATAGCATTACACTAGAGTATATGGTAGATGTGTATTCCTAGGATAACCCAATTATAACGTTTATGAAATGTTTGATGACTTGAGTTATGTTTTAAATACCTTGGAAAACACCCACAACCCTCTTATATATAAATTAATTATATAAGTAAACATATGCATATAAGCCACTATAGGTAGTTAGTGGACTTGAAAGGAAATATAGATAAGATATATATGTGTGTATCTATATATATAAGTAAACATATGTATGTAAGCCACTTATCACACACCCATGACGGGCATAATAAAATTTTCACTTTTTCTCAGGGGACAGAATCCTCGAATTCCTACAGGGGCCTAGCGCAGGCTAGCTCTTCCCTTATCCTCCTCCATGTGACCACTACCCGCGACCATAGGCTTAATTTAAATGGCGCGTTGTGTTCCACGACTTCAGAACTTCCGATTCAAGGTGCCCTATCTCCTCCAACTCCTGAGTTCCGGAAGGGGCTTAACGACCATTAGCTCCCTCCGCTCACACGACCATTTCTATGACCACAGGCTTAACCTAAACGGCGTGTCACATTTCACGACCTAGGGACTTTCAATGCAAGGAATACCAACTTCTCCAACTCCTCCAAGTGCAGAAACCTGATTAGGGGCCTAGCAAGTGCTAGATCTCTAACCTATGATCATGGTGTGACCTTCCTTTAGGACTAGGTCCCAGTTCCCATATTTTTCGGGACTTCATGGTTCAGTGAATCATGAACAATTCTTCCTTTCTTCCCAAATCTTCGACTCTCAAAGATCTAACGGCTCCAAACCCTTTGCTAACCAATGACCCGGATTAAGTTGACGAATTTCCTTCACGACACTGGGAAAGTCTTCACTTCTATTTTCCCCGATGACCAATCTCTGAAGCCGTGACCAAGCTAGATCGACGGTTCACAGGTCTCTCTCTCTATCCAACGGCCTAGATTTTGCCAGGAATTCGCGTCTCACAAAGTTGGAAAGGCTGACCGCCTCCATTCCCTCGACTCTCGAAATACCAAAATGTCAAGCGCCAGATCAAAAAACTTCAATTCCCATGATCCGATGATTGTAATCGAATCGTGGTTTCGCGATTCAGGAGTTCTAACAACTCCATCCTTTGACTCTTCTGATGTGCGAGTCATCGAAATGTTGAGCACCCGCCACATATCCCTTATACATTCATCGACCTTTATACAAAGGTCCACCAAATTAAACATTCACACTTTGAGTTTTCCATAGTTTCTGGCCAATAAAGTTATATTTATAGACTAGGGGAAACATGGTGTTATAATTCCCTCCCCCTTAAAGGAATCATCGCCCTTGATGTTCTATCTACCAATATGATATGTATGTATAGGAGTAAACAAAATTGGGTATGCATGTTTCATGGCATCTTTCATTTCCCACATAGCCTCATCTTGGCCAAAGTGTTTCCACTGCACCTTGACCTGCACAATGGCTTGGTTCCTGAGTGTGGTTTCCTTCCTGTCTAGTATGCATTGGGGTTCTGGAAGGAACTCTCCCTCCGACTCCACCTGGATCACAGACCAGTCAATTATATGATTAGCATCATGTATATATTTCTTCAATAAGGAAACATGGAAAACATTATGTTCCTTTACAGTGGGAGGAAGTGCTAGCCTATAGGCTACAAGTCCCACTCTATCTAGGACTTCAAAGGGTCCACCATACCGAGGTTCCAACTTGGTACAGGCTCCCATTCTCAGGGAACTCTTCCGAGGTCTAACTCTGAGATAGACATGGTCTCCAGCTTTGAACTCTCAGGGAGTTCTCTTTCGGTCGGCGTAACTTTTCTGTCGGTCCTGAGCAATTTTTCAGATTTTGCCTTATCTGTACTACTTGTTGTTCCATTTCTTTCATCATGTTTGGTCCGATTGTAATTTTGTCCACTGGATTACTCCAATTGATTGGGATCTTGCACTGTCTACCATAGAGGGATTCAAAGGGGCTCATCTTTAAGGATTCCTGATAACCGTTGTTGTAGGCAAACTCTATCAATAGCAGGTAATCTTCCCACTTCTTAGGCTAATGCATTACATGCATTCTTAGCATGTGCTCTAGTATTTGGTTTACTCTTTCTATTTATCCATCAGTTTGAGGGTGATAGGCTATGTTGAACAACAATTTAGTCTCAAAACCGACCATTAGGGATTTCCAAAAGTTTGAAGTGAATTTGGTATCTCTATCAGATACAATTTTCTTGGGCAGGCCATGCAGTCTGAATATCTCCTTCATGAAGATGTTGGCAATATCTATTTCCTTGCATGTTGATTTGACAGGGATGAAATGGGCAGACTTACTCAGTTTGTCCACCACAACCATGATGGCATCATTTTTCTTGGTTGACTTTGGTAATCCGGTGATGAAATCCATGGAGATGGTTTCCAGTTTCCATTCTGGAATCGGTAGGGGCTGTAATAATCATGTTGGATGTTGGTGCTCTGCATTAACTTGATGGCATTCTAGGCACTTAGCTAAATAGTTAGCTATGTCTTTCTTTAACCCAGGCCAGTAGAATTGTTTCCTAGTGGCCGTGATCATCTTCTAATATCCCGAGTGACCAGTATATGGTGTCTTATGCAGTTCATCCATTATGAACCTCTTCAAGTCATCACAGTTCGGAATATACAATCTGTTCCTGTAAGTCAGCAGCCCTTCCTCGAGCATTTGGTAGCCTTCATACTTCATCCTTGTAGGTTTTTTCCTTAGGTATGAAGTCATGGTCTTAAAGAATGCATCTGTCTCTTGTGCATTTTTTATTCTCTCCCTGACATTTGTTTTGCAGGTGCTTATTGCTGCTAGATGAATCATTTTTATACTTCTACTAAGGGCATCGACCACCCTATTTTCCTTTCCTTTTATATGTTTGATTTTGAAATTGAATTCACTTAGGAGAGCCATCCACCTTGCTTGCCTGGAATTGAGTTTTGGTTGATCAAACAAGTGTCTCAATCCACAATGATCTATCATAAGCACAAATCTTCTACCCAAGAGGTAGTGTCTCCACCTTTTTAAAGCATGTACTATGGCAGCCAAATCTAGGTCATGGGTCACATAATTGATCTCATGTTCATTTAATTTTCGAGAAGTATAGCATATTACATGTCCTTCTTTCATAAGGACTCCTCCGAGTCCTTCCTTCCAGGCATATGTACACACAAGGAAATCATTATCCGGGTCCGAAATCTTTAGCATGGGTGCATGGGTCAGGAGGTATTTTAGTTCCTAAAATATTTCTTCACATTTTGATGTCCAAATGAATTTAGCACCCTTTTTCTGAAAGGCAGTGATTGGACAACCAATCTTGGAAAACCCTTTTATTAATCTTCTATAGTATCCTGCTAAGCCCATAAAGGACCTAATATCAGACACATCTTTCGGGGTACGCCATTCGATAATGGATCTGATTTTGTCAAGATCTACTGCCACCCCTTCTTTAGATATGACATGGCCTAAGTAGTGTACTTGCTTCTGAAATAAATCGTACTTGCTAAACTTAGAGTAGAGTTGATTCTCCCTCAGTAATTGAAGTACGAGTCTAAGATGTTATTCATGCTCCTCCCTGTTCTGGGAGTATATTAGGATATCATCAATGAAAACCAATACAAATTTGTCTAGAAATTTGTTGAGTACATTATTCAGCAAGAACATAAAGTGGTGGGGGCATTGGTTAACCCAAATGGCACCACCACAAATACGTAGTGACCATACCTTGTCCTGAAGGTTGTTTTGTGGATGTCTTCATCCTTAATTCAGACTTGATGGTAGCCCGATCTTAGGTTGATCTTTGAGAAGATGGATGCACCTCCCAATTGGTCAAACAGGTCATCGATTCTTGGTAAGGGGTACTTGTTCTTTATGGTTGCCTTATTGATTTGTCTGTAATCTATGCACAGTCGGAGTGTGCCATATTTCTTTTTCACAAACAAGATGGGTTCTCCCCATGGAGATACACTGGATCGGATGTAGCCTTTGTCCATCATCTCCTTTAGCTGTAGCTTGAGCTCAACGAGCTATGGTATTCTCATTCTGTATGGTATTCTAGATGTTGGTACCGCTCCCAGTGTAAGTTCTATTGAGAATTCAATATCCCTTCTCGGAGGTATACCGAGTACTTCTTCTGGGAATATGTCCTTGTATTCTCTTAATATGGGGTGGTCCTCTAGGTTTGGTTTTTCATCTTCAACGGAGTCCAATACCTATATTGCATATAAGGAACACCCTTTTCTGCAATACTTCTTCATTTGAAGGGATGATATTTGTCTCACTGAGACAGGTTTCTAAATCCCTTGGAGAGTCATCTTTCTCCCATCTTCGTTTACACATTCTAAAGTTTTATGGTAATAGTCCATTTTAGCTTTATGAGCAGCCAACTAGTCCATACCAATCAAGAAGTCATAATATCCCAAGGGAAGTATCTTAAGGGTCGCTTGGGTGGGCAATCCACCCATGATGAATTGGCAGGCTAGTATAGCCTCTGCCACCTTTCTTTTGGTCCCAGTGGCTAGTTGTACCACCCATGGTTTAACATGTCTAATTGGTTGCAGTTTACACTTATCGACAGTCTGAGGGGTTACATAACTCAAATTAGAACCTGGGTCAATTAAAATAGAAATTGGATGGTTTGTGATCATACCTTCCAACTCCACTACTGAAGCTTGGTGGTCAGCTTGATTATTGTCCAGGGCTACATAGATTCATGGCATGCTTCTAGCCACATCGTTGATGGTGGTAGCTTCTTGGATATTGTAGACCCCCTTACTGTTTTGTTGTCTGTGTGGGCAGTCCCTCAATCTATGATTTTCTCCACAACCCTATCATTTTAAGGGTTCCTTCTTTAGGTTATCGATCTTTGTTGGGACTGTCTGAAAAGGTTTATTTCGACTTTGAGAGGGGAAATTTTTCTGATATACACTTCTAGTAGGTAGGCTACCCCTAGAATCATTTCCATAGTTCTTAAATCTTGAGGAGTTAAACCTTTTCTTCTGGAATCCAAAACTATTCTTTTTCTTCTAGTCCTCGTGGGGTCTTGTTTTGCTCCCAAACTGTTCATAACAATACCTCACCTTTCAGATAGATTCTTCTAAGGTCCTTGGTTTGTCGAACTCAATCTTATCCCGGTAGGTCTGAGGTAACCCACTAATGAATTGTTGCATTTTTTCTTTTTCATCTTTTATGTAGGGTACATACCTCAGTAGTTCAAGGAATTTATTGACAAATTTCTCTATAGTGAGCTACCTAGTCGGAGTTCATAGAATTCCTTAGTTTTCCCATCCATGTATTTTTCTGATAGATACTGCTTCCTGAAGTATTTCTCAAACTATTTACATGAAAAGTCCTTATCATGGACTCCTTTCACATTCCTAAGGTCTTCCCACCATATGGAAGCCTTTCCATTCAGGTTGAAGATGGTTATTCAAGCCTTCAAGTTTTCAGAGTAGTCATGGAATATTAAATACTTTTTTAAACCAAGCAGCCAAGCTTCCGCCTCTTCTCCCTTCTTTATATTTCCATCGAAAGAGGGTGGTTTGGATTTATTGAACTCTTCAGGACCACAGGTTTTGGAACGCTTCCATTTCTTTCCTTTCTTCTGAGAATGTGAGATGGCCCTGCTACTAGAAGACCCTTCGGAGTTATCAGCTTCCTTTCCGGAGGACTCTCCCAATGAGTGTCCCCTACCTCCAGGTTGGACCTTTTTCATAGTACTTCTCCCAGTGGGATCACTTACGGAGTCATGTTTTTGGGTCTCAGGTGGACTTTGACCTCTTTTCTTGTGTCGTCAGTCCATATGATTGGTTGCGGGTTCATGTTGCAACTGCCTCTGTATGTCGGATAAGCTCTGTAGCAAGACTGTGTTAATTTATGTTTGTTTCTCTTGCTCCTTTATTAGTCTCTCATTGTCAACCTTGAAACTATGTAGCTCGTCCCTGAGACTTCTTACAGTTTCAGCCAGATTCGGAGGGGCTTCCACCACCCTCCTTTTATCAGATTCCTCGTCTCTATTTTGGGAGCCATCCCCCACCTCATGGCACGTCATCATCCTTTAGTATTGGGGTCTTCCCGTGATTCACTGACTGTCCAAGTGTTGCCAAAAACACATGTAGTTAGCTAACATTATATTATTTCATGAACAATACACATTTTAAAACTTATTAATGTACACACACACAGTACAAGGTTTCATTCCTTTCCTTAATAGTATTTTTAAATCAGACCTCTTAAGAAAGAGGTAAGGTAGGGTGTCACTCCTTGGAAAGTACCCATATAGAGTTATTTAAGCGACTTCTCCATGAGCCCAAGCAGGCCAAGTGTTGTAACCATGCTCTGATACCATTTTGTCACACACCCACGATGGGCATAATAAAATTTTCACTTTTTCTCAAGGCATAGAATCCCTGAATTCCTACAGGGGCCTAGCGCAGGCTAGCTCCTCCCTTATCCTCCTCCATGTGACCACTACCCGTGACCATAGGATTAATTTAAACGGTGTGTTGCGTTTCATGACTTCGGAAATTCCAATGCAAGGTTCCCTATATTCTCCAACTCCTGAGTTCCAGAAGAGGCTTAACGACCGTTAGCTCCCTCCACTCAAGTGACGATTTCCATGACCATAGGCTTAACCTAAATAGCGCCTCACATTTTGAAACCTAGAGACTTTTGATGCAAGGAATCCCAACTTCTCCAACTCCTCCAAGTCTTGAAACCTGATTAGGGGCCTATCAAGCACTATCTCTCTCACCTATGATCACAGTGTGACCTTCCTCTAGGACTGGGTCCCAACTCCCATATTTTTTGGGACTTCGTGGTTCAGATAATCACGAACAATTCTTCCTTCCTTCCCAAATCTTCGACTCTCGAAGATATGATGGCTCCAAACCCTTTGCTAACCAACGACCTGGATTAAGTCAGCGATTTGCCTTCACGAATCTGGGAAAGTCTTCACTTCTGTTTTCCCCAATGACCAATCTTTGAAACTGTGACCAAGCTAGATCGACAGTTCACAGGTCTCTCTCTCTATCCAACAGCCTAGATTTTGCTAGGACTTCACGTCTTGCAAAGTTGGAAAGGATGACCGCCTCCATTCCCCCGACTCCCAAAATACCGAAATTTCAAGCACCAGATCAATGACCTTCAATTCCCATGATCCAACGGTTGTAATCGAATCATGGTTTCACGATTCGAGAGTTCTAAAAACTCTGTCCTTTGACTCTTCTAATGTGCGAGTCAGTGAAATGTTGATCGCCTGCCACATGTCCCTTCCGATGGACGGTTCCGATTACTTCGGGGCATTCAGGACTTTCAAGAGTCTACTCTCCCGCCTACACAAGGGTTAAGATCGACGGTCAAGGTATCTCCCAATGGATCCTGGGATCTACGGTCCCGATTCCATCGCTACTTGTGAAGACTGAAGGGGTCGAGGCGTTAACGCCTGTGCTCCTCCTCTAGATCCATTGGTCCTGACAGACCTGAGATACTTTTGAAAGGATCTCATCCATGCATCTACGAAATGAAAGGATACTCCCTTTCGATAATTGGATTTTCTATCCTTTCTGAACTTAGGTAACGAAATTCAATTTCTCGGAGCTTCAAATTCCCACGACTCTGAAACCTTCAAGAGTGAACTCCTTTTTGCACAGGGTTTCCAGACCCAGATCACATGAACCTTCAGATGGTTCTTGGGAAATTATCCCTAATCTTAGTTGGGTTTCTGGATAAGGACTTGAGTACTTTTCAGAGTCCCTAGGCTACTGACCTGAATGAAGTGCCTTCCTAACTCACCGAGTTATGAGATATGACATCGGGGTAGGGTAATCTCATGGGTTTATTGTAGTGGTAGCCATACCAAGGAGATTACTCTAACTCTGAGACATGATGAAATTCCCTGGGGAAGGTGCCTTCGAGGGATTAAACCAGAACACCAAGAGAATCAGGCAGATGGGACGATTCTCATTGGAACAGATTCATGCTCCGGACTTACTCATTTTATACAGAAACCAACTATGGCATATAAGTATACACATGCATTCATTATTTCCAATCTAAATTACCAGGAAATCATAGCATACATAAATCATTTATGGGCGTATAAACAAGAGCATGTAATCCATGATATTCAATTCAAAATACAGGGCATAAAACACTTATCAGAACCACTAGGCATATTAATTTAATTAAAAATTAATTTAGCAAGTGTAGATAAAAACGACCATTTACCCTCTTTTCTTTTAAACTAAAAATTAAATTTGCAAATGTAGATAAAAACAACCGTTACCCCTCTTTTTAAAAATTTAATTCTCCATTGTAATTTTATTTTTTTTACTTTAATAAATAAAGTTTGAATTTCTTTACCCCCTTCTTGTTATATTTCTAAATATTTTTGTTCAGGGGTTCTGCTTAGACCTAGATTTTACATTCACTGGGCTGGGTAGATTATTTTTTTAGGGAAAATTTGTTTTTAAACTTTACTTATCATATCATTCATTTTAAGGCCGACTAGGTCCTAAGGAGGCATAGTTTTCTAGGCACTAGTTTTATTAACTTACTAGTTAAAATCTCGACGTGCCCTTCAGGACGCACTACTTACTCCAAGGGTCCCACTTGCCTCTTTCAGTTTTCTTTGTGTGACGTGCCCTTCAAGATGCACTACACGCTCCAAGGCTGCCACTCACCTCTTTTCGTTTCTTTGCGCAACATGCCCTTCAGGATGCACCACGTGCTCCAAGGGTGACACTCACCTCTTGACTAAATTTGGTAGACGTCAAACCCTTGGAGTCAATACTCCACCAGGTGATCTTGTTGGAGACTGAGGGCCTATAAGGAATAAATCCCCTGCCTTATTTTGTGCCCCTCAGAATCATCGTGAACGACTTTCACAGTCTGCCCTCATGAAATCGTGGGTCTTCTCGAACTAGGTAATCATTAACCTACAGTTTGAGCCACAACAAGAGTGCTAGTAGGATTTGGTAGGTTTGTTGCCACACCTCTCCCTCAAAGTCTCTGGCTATCGTTTGTGACCCCTCTACTCCAAATGCGAGTTTGTTCGGAAAGCTACCATTAGCCTTCATCCATCAACGTCCAAAGTCCTGCGCACTCAGGAGAACACAGACAATAGCACCTGTCTATGTAAATACAACGAAATAACATATCAAAAAATTCATAATATCTCATAATCATAATCAAAACAACCAATAGTATAATAACCCAGATCACTTTCACGCAAGTGTCCTCAAAGAATAAGTTCGCTCAGTGTGCGCAAGAGTGGGATGTTACACACGCAAACCTCAAGGAATGATTCGTCTAGTGAACAAAGATTTAAACCTCTTATATTCTTTTTAACCTTTTCAAATCAATTATTAATGTATTCCTCAGATAATTTCGATGGAATATATAATGTTTATATAGGAGGAAAGGACTAAACCATGGTTTCTAGAGATGAATAATTATCTGAAAAATAAATGTTACCCAGGATATGCAACAAACTCCTCGATGAGTGTAACCCTCGGTTGGAAAGAAGAAAAAATACAGAACTCGGTGAAGGAATAAGTCGTGGGTAAGATTTTGACAACGATTTTAATAAGTCTCAAGACCAAGTAGGAACAAGCATACCAGGTTGTAAGCCATGGGAGCCTTGTCCTACAAGAAACCTCTTACAGAGAATACTGTCGAATTTTACCAAAACAAAGAATGAGTTTTTCCATAGTAATGAAAACCTCTCCAAAATCAATTCTCTGACAGAAACTTTAATGAAATTAACCACGTGAAGTACAAAGGGAGGTGGCTAGGTTAAGTGTCAAGTAGTTAAATCCCCAGGCACGTGAAGTAGTGTAGTTGGAGGATTTGGATAGTGACCTAGGGGATCAATGTGGGAAAAAAAGTCATTTTCAAGTTGCAGGTTTTAAATTATAGAGGAAGGACTTTGTGACATGTCGTTATGGAGGTTGTAAGGTGACTTGTGAAGACCAATATGGTTCAAATCGTATTAATTACTTACCCTACAAGTGCAATAGTCTAGCCTTGTCATAGCATTACACTAGAGTATATGGTAGAGGCATATTCCTAGGATAACCCAATTATAACGTTTATGCAATGTTTGATGATTTGAGTTATGTTTTAAATACCTTGGACAACCCCCACAACCCTCTTGTAAATATAATATATATATATATATAAGTAAGCATATTCATATAAGCCACTATAGGTAGTTAGTGTACTTGAAAAGTAATAGAGTTAGGAATTAATTCAGTTACCTAATAGTATAGTTAGGTATGATATTACTTGTAAAACAAAGTCCAAGGACATTACTTATGAGTTAGGTTTATATGAAGGTTTAAATTTAAACCCAACTTACTTATTTCCAAGTTAAAGTAGAATTGCTCATGGTGATATTGAAGAGAGATTTCAAGTTATATACAATGTCATGGTTGTTTAAATAAAAATTTTATGTCGTAATTTTGAGTAAAGGAAATTAATGAATAAATGGTATATTACATATGGTATCAGAGAACAGGCTGACAACACTAGGCCTTATGGGTGGAAACAAAAATTCTAAATGCTTAATTTCTGACTTGGATAAATATTTCCTTGTAAAGTGATAGGTTAATATTCAACCCTGCAGTACGTCGACACATAATGAAGAAGAATTTAACCCCGAAGGAAATGTCAACCAACAAAACCTTAAATAGAAAAGTGAGAATAGCTCAGCCTCTCAGGTGATTAAAAATTTTAAGGAAGACAATGAGAAGATTAAGAAAAAAACAAGAAGAGCAACAACAGCTTAATGAAATACTATTGTAGAATATGGCCGAGAAAATTAAGTCAAAGAGATGAGAAGTAAACAAAGACATGAGCAACCAATCATCTGAAAAATCAAGCAGCAAGTCTAAATAATATGATAGATCCTCAAGTAATACACAACCAAGAAAAGAATTACAAACATCCTCCACTAAGAAAATAAAACAAATAGATCACTTGGAAGGTGAATTCAAAAAGATAAAACCCTCCACATCTGATGGAGAGTCAAAAACAGATGAAGAAGATGAATCTTGGTTATTAGACATCAAAAATGACTTTTAGATGTACAATTATTCTAGTAATATGAAAGTTAGAATGACAATTTATAATATGAAAGGGAAGGCTAGCATTTGGTGGCAAGATCTGAAATTAGAAAAACGATTAAAAGAGAACAGAATGAAGTGATCAGAATTTAAGAATTACTTTAAGAAACAATACCTATCAGAAAGTTACTATGAGAGAAATACTAAGGAATTTTATGAACTACAACTAGGAAAAATGTAAATGGATGATATGATTAATGATTTTTTAGACTTACTCATATTTGTACCTTATATTAAGGAGGATAAAGTGAAAATTCAAATGTTTTTAAGTTGACTACCACAGTCTTATAAAGACAAAATTTAATTTGATAATCCTAATCCTTTGAATGAAGTGTTTAGAAAAGATAAAATGTGTTATGAGCAGTATAAACAAAGATCTGAAACTCCTAAAGAATGGAAGGAAAGGAAGCATGATAAACTAAACCAGCGTAAGAAATGGTTCAAACCAACTCCTTATCGGAATATGACAAAAGGATTCCAAACAAATGACCATCCATCTAGTACAGAAGAAGTTCAAGGAGGGAACAAACTAGCTAATTTGGGATTTAAAAAGATTCTAGATAGTCCTAGAGAACCAATGAAATGTTGGGAGTGTGGAGAACCACATTTGCGAAGAAATTGTCCACATTTAAATCCAACAAGTAGGACTACAATTCACATTCTACGGGAAGCTACCATAGTTGGAGATATGGTAAAATACATACACATAATTAATGTTGCCTTGGAATGAAGACAAGTTGATCATCAATCTACTGTAGTAGAAATAGAAGGTAAGATAAAAACCAAACAAGTCTCTATCCTAATAGACCCAGGGCCAGGTTTGAGTTACATAACACCATCTTTGGTAGAAAGCTGTAAGCTAAAAAGGGTAAAGCACCCTAAATATTGGCTAGTACAATTTGCCACTGGTACAAAAAGGAAAGTATTGGAGTATATTTCTAATTTTGATATAGGAATAAATGAGAAAATTACTTTGGTTGACTTAAATTCATTACCCTTAGGATCATATGACATCCTTAATGGTATGGATTGGTTGGAATCGCACAAGGTTATGCTAAATTGTTACGACAAATCATTTGTTTATCAAGATGGGAATCGTGTGAAAATAATAGTTCAAGGGTTAAGGAAACTAGTCTTGTTAAGACAATTATCATCCATGTAGTTAAAAAATTCATAAGGAAGGGGTGTCAATTGTATGCAATTCAGATAATGGATATACATAATAAGGAGGACAAACCAAAATTAGAAGATTATGTGGTCTTAAGAAATTTCAAAGATTTTTTTGATGATGAAATACCAGATTTACCTCTAAGAAGGGAGATAGACTTTTATATCGACTTAATACCTGGATCTTCCCTTGTGTCAAAATACCCATACAAGATGAGAATTATGGAGTTAACATAACTTAAAATGCAGATACATGAATTACTAGATAAAGGATACATTAGACCCATTGTATCACCATGGGGAACACCAATTTTGTTTATTAAAAAGAAGGATGAGACATTTCATTTATTCATTGATTATCGACAACTAAATAAAATGACAATAAAAAATAAGTATCCCCCGTCGTGGATTAATGATTTGTCTGATCAAGTGGGAGGGGAAAAGGTATTCTCAAAAATTGATCTAAGATCTGGTTATCATCAAGTAAGAATTAAGGATGAGGAAATGAACAAAACAACTTTCCGAGCGTGATATGGACATTATGAATTTTTGGTAATTCCTTTCGGACTCACAAATGCACCAACCACTTTTATGTGCCTAATGAACAATATATTCAGTCAGTATCTAGATAAGTTTTATTTTTATTTTTATTGAAGATATTTTGATTT